>FWCC01000247.1:0-121212 GCA_900169235.1 Zarea fungicola
CTAGGAAAACAAATAGCCAGCTAGCTTAGGTAGTTAAATCTAACCCTATCCAAACCCTAAGAAAAATCTAACCCTATCCAAACCCTAAGATAACCCTAACCCTAAGAGTTGTCGTGGTACGCAGACGCCTTCTTGCCATTCGCCTCCTTGCCATTCACCTCCTTGTCCTTTTCGTTGTCCTGGTCCTGGGCGGCTGCGGAGGAAGCTTGGGCCTCGGCCTTTTCCCAGATGGAGCTGGAGAAGCGCCAGGGGTTGAACTTGGTGGCGTCTTGGAACTTGTCCGGGTCCATCTGGGCTTGCGAGGCGAACCAAGACATGATGGTGCCCTTCTTGAGCGGGACGCTGTTGTCCGTGACGATGCCGTCCTTCATGACCATGCGCAGCAGCCCGCGGTTTCCAAAGGGGAAGGTCACGCGCATCGACTCGTGCGCTACGCTGTCGTGACCGTGCAGGTTGATGAGCTTCTCCTTGGTCCACGGACCCGTGGCCAGAGCCTGCGCCGCCTCCTCGCGGAGCTTCTCCACGGTGCCGAACTCGGCATCCGAGTCGATGATGTTGAGGATCATCTGCACCGCCGTGCCCGCCGTCTGGTGCATGCTGACAAAGTTGGTGGCAGCCAGGCGCGTCGTGATGATGCCCGTGTCGTGCAGCTCCTCGGGCCGCTTCTTGCCCGCGAAGCGTATCATGACCTGGAGCTGGTCCTGCGGCTGCTCGTCCGCGTCCTTGCTCATGGCGGCCAGACGCTCCTGGTAGTGCGGTTCGAGGTGGGCCTTGATCTTGGCGAGGTTCCGCCAGGTTGGGATGCTCGCCAGGCGGGCCGTGATGGGCCGCAGGATGGAAGGGGTGAGGTTGCCGACGATGGCGGTGACCATGACGCCGGCGATGATGGCCAGGGTCCGCTTGAGGTAGTCCTCGTTGCGGCAGAGCGGCAGGCCGACGGTGAAGCGGCTAGACGCAGCGCACACGATTGTGCGGACGGCTTCGTCCACGGAGAGCTCGGTCCAGTTCTCCTTGTCCATGCCAAAGACTTTGGGCACGATGTACTGAAGCTCATCGTCGACTGCCGGGATCAGGGTCTGCATCATGGAGTTGAGCTACGTCTTGACCAGGCCAAACTGCCACGGGTCGCCCCAGTACCCGGCGTGGCCGAGGCTGTACGTCGACAGGTTGGCCTGGAGGAAGGCCTGGGACACGCTCAGAGCGCTGTCGGGCAGGCTCATGGCCCAGTCCACGGAGCTCTCGGGCATGACGAGGTCGGCGTTGCCGCCGTATCCTGGCACCAGCACGGGCTTTCCTTTCTTTCCGAACTGAGGGTAGAAGAGTGAAGATTAGCACAAAGTACCTGAGGTGGTAGTACAAGGACTTGTTCCAGGGCTTACCTGGCGATATGCCTCGGTGTACAGCGCGGCACAGTCAGAGTAGTATCGAAGTCGAGTCCTCAGGGTAAAGCTTTTCTTTCCTTGGGGCTCGGCCGCCAGCGGTAGACCCGAGCCTGCGTAGTCGCCCATGGCAAAGACGGATCTGTACACGGCGGCCCCGAACCCCAAGGCTACAAAGACGGGGAAGGGGAGGAGCCAGTCGTCGGTGGGCGGCATTGTGTCCTCCAGCTTCTCCCTGTAGCTGGTTACCACGGCCAGGATGTTGCCCAGTGCGAACGGCATTTTAGCGGCTGTGTCTGTGTCTGTGTCTGTGCCTGTGTCTCGCACGTTAATTTCCCCAAGAGTCTGTGTTATCCCCAGCTGGCCAAGGGTCTCAAGTGTTTTATTGAGCGGTGCTTGGCAGACAAAGCAGTCAGAGAGGCAGACAAACAGCTAAATAAACCGGGAGGCGAAAATATTGGGTTTGGTTTGGAATCTACCTGTTCGGTCACGGCCAAACCCCGATATATTTCTACTACTCCTCATCCCGACTCCTCAACCCGGAGGAATCTCCAAGACGGACGTTTCCCACGGTCGCATCATTGCCGCTACCAGTAATGGGAATGGCGCTGGTAGGTACTGCCGTAGCGCCCCGCCAGCTTGGAGAAGCACCCCCGAGAAGCCCCATAGGCGGGCCGTTTCCCGATCCCACCCATCCTTCTCCTCAGCCTCACGCAATTCTCCGTTCTCCACGTTACACTTTTTTTTTACCTTTCTTTTCATTTCGCCGGGATGACAAAGCATGCTGTCGATCTTTTCTCCGATCGTTTTCTTCGCGCAGTGATCCCCGTCGGGTTGCCTTTCTTGTGGCTTGCACCAATAGCAATAGCGCTGTTGTCCGGCTTATCCATCATCCCGTGTAAGTCACCTAAATGCACAGGCACAAGTCATTGTCTTCAAAATGGACGTGGATAAGGTATTTGGTAGTACACAGCTATACCTGCAGGTGCTTTAGCATAATATCCAACTTCGGATGTGTGTATTAGGTCTTTGTGATGCCAGAAATGGGCCCTTGCTACTACGCCGGAGATACCGCCCAGTACTGACAAGTACATAGGTGGCGGGGCAGGGACTGCATACATGGGACGGCGTACATGGGATTGCGTACGGAACGATAGAGTCTAGACCCTGGCTGAGCATGATGGGGCTCTCAGATATGCAAGCATACGTAGCTCTCACCGGCCGGTGATGGGCATCAAGGAGCTCTTTCATCAAGGAACTCTTGTGCTTCCCCCCTCCCCCCCATCTCATCTATAAACCAAGTGTTTCTTGTATGTACGCCTCGTGCATACCCTCGTCGCTCGAGACTCATCCATCAGACCCCTCACAGACACCCGTCAAACAATAGAGCTCAGGATCTACTTTATCTTAAGATTCCTATCTTAATAGTATATATTATGCCTATTTTACCTAGTTATGCTGCTTATTTTATTTTAACTAAATATATACTGACTTTTTAACTAGATCTACCCCCTATGGTTTTACAGGGCCATATACATTTTTAACCAGACCTAGTATATCTGGTCGGCGCATGAATAATAGGTTGGTTAAAGTATGCTGCTTGCTTATTTACGCTGCTTGCTTATTAACTATATTATCTTTAAATTTTCTTTTATTTTAATAATTATTTAATAAAAGATATTATTATTTTTATAAAAATATTAATAATATTTCTGTCACGGTCGGTGCCTACTGGATCGTCACAGTGAGGGTGACTAGAAATTGTCTATATTTGCTTAAGGAGAAGAAGGATCTAACTAGCTATGAGGTCACTATGAGTTCCTATAGGGGTAGCTGTGAGATCCCTGTTGGCTCCACCGTGTATATAATGTACGCGGCGCAGTCGCGTACCTTCCAGCCAGGCCTGGGCCTGTGACAATTTCCCCTACTATTTAACCTATTTAATCTTTTTTATAGTATAAATAGTAGTACTCTTTCTAATAGTACTACTAGAATAAATAATAGAATATAAAAAAAATATAAAGGAATATAAAAATAAAGTAAATATAAGCTATAAAAGAGTTAAAGCCTTACTTTCCTTTTTCTTTTTTCTTTCTTAAGTAGGTACTATTAAGCGTTAAATATATAGTCTTTATTATTTTTAAAGTCTTAGACCTTTACGTGTATATAGCCCTTGTCGATTGTAGGTATACCATTGCTAGCTGCCTCCTGATCGATACTCTTAGCTACATCAACTACGCCGAAGAGGCCATCCATGGTTTCCAGACTAAGGCCCTTGGTTTCGGGGACAAAGAACCATACGAAAATACCCATTATAAAGCACAGTGTTCCAAACAAGAAAAACATGCCCTGCAAGATGGTTAGAATTTCGAAAAGAGATATGAATCGGGGCAATGTACGTAGCCAGCAGTCCCCATAGTGGCTTGCATTGTAAGGACAGACCGTGCAACAACAAAATTAAAGAGCCACTGGGTGCCAGCAGCGATGGCCACATTCGTGGCACGAAGTCGCGCGGTTGGAATTTCCGATACAATAATCCAACAGGCATGACCCCATCCAAATTGAAAAAGACTATTTCGCATGTCAGCATAAAAGGCGTGGTGCTACTGGCAGACGACATATTCGACTTACGCGGCAAAGGCATATATGCAAGCAATGGCAACATATCCAAACGGCGTCACACCTGCTCCAGCAACAGGGGGTTGCACACGACCATATATACCGACAATATACATTACTGTGCCTTGGGCAGCACTTGTCCATAGTAAACTGCGCCGTCGCCCAAGAGAGTCGGCAATAAATGTAATAAATACGATAATTCCGACAGTCTTAACAATGCCATAAACCCCAGTTGCGAAAAGACCCGAAGTAGTACTATTCATACCGAGGTTTGCGAAGATTTGAGGCGCATAATAGTTCTATTATGGTTGGTAGGTGGCTGTTAATATGTTTCCGTCCACTCGATGCTAAATTAGACTTGGGAAATATATATACTCACAATAGCGTTAGTACCAGTCATTTGTTGGAACATCATTAGTATGATGGAAATGATGAGTCGGTTACGATTGCCCGGAATAGTAAGCATCTCTTTCCAGAGAGCTCTCCATGATGCATCGCCGGCTAGTCGCCGTTCCAAGTCGAGTTGATCGGCTATTTCCTGTAACTCGGCGCGGACATATTCTGCATCAGCAGGTAGACTATCCCGCGTTATTAGCAATCACTCAGGGCATATATTTAAAACATGTATATACCCTCGGAGATGGATAAGTACGGCAGTAGCCTTTTCCCAGTCATCCCTGCGAGCGAGCCATCGAGGGCTATAAGAGTCAGTACTATTCCGAAAGACCTTCAACCATATAATATACTCACCTCTCAGGACAGAACAATATGCAGGTTATTAAAAGCCTTTATATCAGTCAGTAAATGCTATATTGATGTCATTCTGTGCGTAACTTACGTGGCAGGCAGGGCTTGGAGAACAAGGGGAACAATGTAGATAGCTGGAGCTGGGAGATGTGCATTGCTGCCATAGTTGACCCTACAAAAACCATTAGCAAAGATACTAAGCAGTGAAATTTGACGTACCAAAAGGACACCAATATTCCTAGCACTGTGAACATCTGGTAGCAGGCTTGACTGTAGTTAATAACATGGCTGTATCATTGTTATTATCGTTTGGTATCGCATACCAATTAAGGCTCCACGGATGGCTCGCGGAGCACACTCGGCAATATACATCGGCGTCAAAGCCGAAGCCGAGCCAACCCCTAAGCCGGTGATGAAGCGTCCAACATACATTAAGGGAAGCTGACCCTCAATTGCTGAACACGCCTGAAAGACTACGCCAATAGTTGTCACGATGCCGGCGCCCATAAGTGAGATCCTTCGGCCAAACCTATCTGCCGGCCACCAGGTGATGAGGCAGGCAGTAAAGCATCCTGCCTGGAGGATAGAGACGATATTCTGTTGCTGGTTGGATTTTGCCGTCTTAGACAGACTAAAGTAGTTAAACTTTTTCGCGAAGGGGTCCAGGGCTAAGATGCCTCCGATAGCGCCTGTCTCCCAGCCAAAGATCATGCCTCCGAAACAAGCTGAGGCAACGATGACAAAAACACGCCAGCCATAGATTTCCGGGGGATCATTACGCATGGCATCGTTACGCACAAAGGCGCGCAGGAGTAACGAGGCACCCATGGTAGCTATCGCGGAGGAAATGCGACCAAGAAGGCGACGGTAGTTTCCGCTCGGGCAGCAGAACGATTGATAGTACTGGAAGAGTCCAAATGTATTGCACGAAAGGACGAGGTGTAGGATAAGTTAGTGGCGAGATAAGTAGGGGGGGAGGCAGGACTCATTAAAATGCCGTCTTGTACATGATGTTTTCTGCCTAGCCTGTGTACTGTTACTGCATTGTACTCCGTACTCTAGTAAGGAATACGACGGCTAATTAATTGGCGGAATATCTCGAGGTAATATAAGTGGAGATAGCTTTTGTTGTGTTATACGAGGATTGACATAAAGCAAGCCACACCAAACTAGGGTACCAGATTTGTTGCGCCAAAAAGTTGCCAGCCAAACCAAGAACTTGATTACTATCCCATATCTGCGTGACATAGCCCAGGATAAGGCTCAAGGTAACCCTGAAATTTCTCTATTTTAGAAGCAGACGCTGTAAACTTCTATTGTAGTAATAGTGGTTGTAAATTGACTGAGTTTGACTGCTAACCTCATTCGAGTCCGAAAATAAGCTGTGGTTTAGGGGAATTGAACTCACGATCATGGTATCTCTTGGTCTTGACAAAGAGCAACAGTAACAGTGGAACGGCCCCCCAATAAATGGTGTACCAACGACAACCGGGCTCACAACTGTTGCGCCAAAAAGTGGCCAGCCGCACCAAGACTTGATTACTATTCCATATCTGCGTGACAAGATTGTATTAACGAATTGTAGCCTTTATTAAGTATGATGTGGATGGAAGAAATAATCAATTGGTGGAACTCGGAACTGCCGTTTCGATACTTTTTTGTGTTGTAGGCGTTACCCCGGCGCCTTGACTCCTTAGTGCTTACCAGGACTAATGTGGCGGTGATCTGCCAGGTGTGACCGAGAAGATGAGACAAGCAGGTACTGCGGATGAGATCCGTCTCTGTAAGACTATATATCAAGAAATCTGGTGATAGTACTCCGATGAGAATGTTGAAATAGGAACTGAACAAGGGCTTCACAAGACTTGGTGCAAAATTAACATGACTTCGAGGATTTTAGAGTATGTGGAAATCCGTGAGCAATCTTATATCGATAAATCGAAAATACCTCTGCTCTTGATTAGTACCGCAATCACATGTTGATGAAAATCGGATCGAACACTGTTTGGCGGTCGTGTGCGATCCGGATTCTACCCCCTCTTCCACAGCGCGACCTTGGTGCCGCTGAAATTGCTCATAGTCAACCCCAAATTCTCCCTAAACACATCCCGACGTGGTTCAATGCGATCATAAATCTGTGCAAGCCGGATGACATTATAGCTAGCCTCCAGCAGCCCACTCTGCTGTCCAAGGCAGATTCTCGGCCCACCATTGAAAGGTAGATAACCCCATCCCGGCCGCAGCGGCTTCCCGTCAGGGTTCCAGCGCTCTGGGTGGAACTTGAGCGCATCGTCTCCGTAGATCTCTGGAAGGCGATGAGTTGTCGAGACGGTGTAGTAGAGTGCGGAACCCTTTGCTACGAAAATGGGGGAGGAGCCATCTTCGCCGCCTCCTCGTGGCAGGACTGTATCTCGGTGGGCGAAACGGACATTATTGGGTACTGGTGGATGAAGACGTAGTGCTATATATTGTCAGATAGTAAACGGAAACTAGAAGTCTATTTCAACATACCTTCGTCCACGATTGCCCTGACGTATTTGAGATTCTTGACCTGCTCGTAGGTTGGACACAACCCGTCCAAGCTCGCGACTTCATTCTGTAGGCGCTGCCACACCTGAGAATGGCAACTCAAAAAGTAGAACTTGCTGCTAAGTAGCGCAGCAGTAAGGTCTCTGGCAGCCAGGAGGACGTTTAGTAACTCATCGCGTAGTTGTACCCTGTCAGGGCACACCGATCCCAGTTCATGCAGCAGGTTGTAGCGCCTAGGCGCGACGGCCTCTTTGTTGTTTCCCGGGAGACAGCCCGTCCTCGATGTACCCATCCACGAATCGATGCACGATCTTACATGACTGGTCGAAGTGCGCGTCGCGTTTAAAGCGAGCCAACTTGCCTAGAGCAAGACGAGATCCCAATGCATGCTCCACGTATTCAAATGCTTGCGAGAACTCATTCATAGCTGGGTCGCTTTGGCAGTTGATGGAGCGGCCAAACAAGAAGTCTGTGGTGTTATCAAGGGTGAAATTGAAGAAGAGAGGTTGCAAGTCCACACTCTCGCCGTCTTGTTGGGCGATTCGTTCCATTAGCTTTTGCACATGGAACTCGGTGTAAGTCAGTTCGGCCACGGCGGCTCGTGCGATGCTGGGACAAATTAAAGCCTGTACACACATGTTGGTTAGCAATTTTCGCACTCCTTGTCGATTTCGTTCTTGGTCCAGTTCTTACGCGCGAATGTTCCCAAGCCGCATCATCGGCTGTGAAGATGCCGCGTCCCAACAAAGCCTTGAACACATCGTACCGAGGTCCCACGCTTCAATCGTCGAATGGCGTAGCAAGACAAGCCTGGATGTTCTCCGGATCGCATGTTGTGACTAATTCTTGTCCAAGGATGGATGCGACAGACGTCCACTGGGTCTTGAGCGTGTTCCTGTCGAGCTCAAGACCAATGCGCAGCTCCCTGCTCCTTTTCAGAGAGAGAAGGGTGTCAAGCCCTAGAATTGGGTCATTTTGGGGACCTCTCTTGCACGGTTTTCACTTGTGTTGCTTCTTGATGCGGGCTATCTCGAGGCGGGACTGGACGGCACGGAGGATGGCGAAGATGACGAGGAGCGCAATGCCGACCGGCAGCATATGGTCGTGTCTGAACTCCATGATGAAGTCTTCGAATTATAATACACGTAGTTGCGGCAAAGATGTGGTTCCACTCAGATTATGTGCTACGATGAGTTGTTGTTGATCGCACAACTAGCTTGGGGCAACCGAACAGTAGTTCAGACCTTTGGCAATCCTGATTTACCTGGATGTGGGAGCATTAGCTGCGATTATGGTCAAAAAGACCAATTTCAGGGCTCAATCGACCCATGCGGAGCCCCAATGCCGAACAACAGTGGACCGAATCAAACTATGTTCCGTTTTGGCCCAACTACACTGGTCAGCATGTAACCGATTCGGAACACACAACAACGGCATGTGATATGAGTCCGATCAACAATTCTTTTCTCAGAGGGAACAGTGATGAAAACATGATTACATCACGTCTCAAGTCTGTCACAGTTCAGGCAACGACACATATCGACCGTGGCAGCACCTCCAGACGTCAACTTGAGAGACATGAGCGGCCGGTGGGAAAGGGTACATGACTACAGACCGAACGGCTCCAATCCCATGAGTTAATTAGTGACTCTGAGAGTGACTAAGTCTAAAAATTCGGAACGCAAGATTGTCGAGTGACCCAAAGCTAGCAATGAAGCTGCAGGGCATTTCCTGGCTAGTCCAAGTCGCGATCTCCAAGGCACCAATCGCACTAGATATTACGCAAGATAAAGACGAAACCACTGGCAAGCCGCGAATTGTCGCGGTCCAGAAGACACTGGCTCGCGTTATGGAGGACCATCGAGTACTTGATTGGGTCGAGATCGATACCAAGTTCGAAAGCTATCATTCGACGGGGTCAAGAGCGATTGAACGTTAACATGGTGTACAATGGGTGGAGGGCTTATGAAGAATCTCATGAAGGCCCTTGAAGCACGGTGCAATGGATATATATGTCTTCATATCAGTTCTAATCTTTGACGTCCTAGCTAGCGTTCAAACCGAAACAAAGTCCCACAAAGCATTGCCATCTTTGGTCAAAACCAACTTCTGCCTATCGCTATCGACGCTCCACTTATCGTAGGACCATCTGTTGAGCGCCATGATCTGATACCCACCATCAGGATGTTGTCGTACAGTAAACCCCTGATTGGCACCCATCGTCTTTGCCTCGAGCAAGAGATTACCCCAGCCACCAAACCCGCGACCGCGCCCGAGGAACTTGCCATCGTGCTTGAAGCCGAACCAGCCGTTCTTCTCGACACATTCCCACTGAACGCTTTCTGTCGGATCGAATTTGCCCTCCACGAAGGTCATCAGTTGGCCATTGCCCTTTTCGTCCACACTCAAGATCTGGTCTGAGCCGCAAAGTCGGATAACGAAGGATTTACCGCCCCAGGGGAATGTTGTAGGGGCAGTCTCGTTGCTGGTGTAGGGTGGTGGTTGGGACAAGTCGGTCTGATGTTCCTCCAGGAATGCGGGATGTGTGGCATCGATCTGAGGCTCTTGCTTTTGGAGCACGGTCATGGCTGCTGATGGATCCGACGGCGATTGTTGCTGTAGAAGGTATTCAGGAAAAGTGGTCAAATGAGAATATCAAGGTCGATAAGTGTAGGACTCGTGATGGACTGCGCTTTGCTAGCTGCCTTGTCTGATAAGTCAAAACGGAATTCTGTGGCAACACGCGTCAATAACGCGGCCCACCGCGGCACGTGGTATGTGAGATGGACTTGAGGCCCTCCCTTTCTGACGCAATGAAAATTCGTGCAACCAAGTCATAGCCAGCTCTTCCAACCCGATTCGGCGAAACGACAACCGTTCGACGTCTCCACCGAAAGTACAAGGACACCAGAATCCTGGATTCGTGGGCTCATGGCTGTGGGGGAGAAAAGCATTCAGGCCCGACAGGGAGCTAAAAGTTGTGAGGCCAGAAATTCGCTATGCCAAATAAGGTGGCATTGTGCGAGAAATGTGGTTTCCTAGTAAACACCCTTGCCCCACGTATCTGCATGTCATGATTGCCCTTTATAGACCAGATGACATCGGGAGCTTGGCAAGCTGTGCCTGCCAGGCACGCCGAGTCTTCTGGGCTGTAAGTGGCCAACACAAGCCTTGCTTAGGCCTCGGCAGCCAAGGGCGGTTCAGACCCAGTCAATGTCTACCACAGGCGACAACTCTGTACCGGAGGCAATAATACGCTCACATAGCATGCAGTCTGCATGACGACAGTGCCAGCACCGACGACCGTTACGAAAAGCAAGCTAGGCAACTTCGACAAGGCGACGCGGCTGGCTTGGCATTTCCATTGAAAGGCACCCTTGTTAACGCATGCTCACTAGTGCTTCAGATCTTGAACCACAGTAGGTCAACTTGGCATCACTCAAAGACATAGTGTACTTCACGAACTCAGAGTTAGGGCAAGTATCAGTCATCCTGGCCGTGGCTGCAGAGATCGCAACCCAACTTCCAGGACATGTCCATCTCGCGTCGTTCAACCCTCTAGCGTTTTCAATTCCCGATCGTATCAAGTTCCACTGCCTCGCCGGCAAGTCTATGACGACAATGGCAGAAGAGCGCGGCATCCGCTTCCTGCCCATGCGCCTTCTTGCTGTCGCTGGTTGTGTTGCTGCCATAATACTGTAAAAAGAAATAACAATCGTAGACGGTGTACAATAACAATCAGCCTATAGAGTAAACTATAGAGGGTCTGCCAATAAAGCATAAGGAAGCACCTTTAGGCAACTGATCTACAGTGGGGGCCAAAAGTCACACAGTAAATCGCAAGTCATGTTGCAACGCCTTAATTAACACATTAACTTTCACCCACTATAACTCCACCAAATGCTTTAAATTTTAATTTAATATAAGTAAGGGATAAATACATAGTTCTTAAATCAAATAATACACAACACTACTGCTTAGCGCAGCTATCTCCGACTAGAAAATCTCTAAGAAATCCATCACCACCAAGAAATCCATCACCACTCAGTGCCGACAGTAGACATAATACATAGGCTAGTGCACTAGGCCTAACTTCATCGGTTTTACTAAAAAGGCACTTATAATTTTATAAGTATAAATTAAAATAACCTCAAGGTTATCTTTTCACTACAACAATTTCCCTATTTCTAATAACAGGTTGTTCGTAAAAAATCACTAGAAAATCTTGTAAATCTCGTGAAAATCTTGGCCGTGTGGCTATCTGGATGTATTAAACAGTCGCAGGGGCCTTTCTCCTTCCGAAATGGCCACCCTCGGCCGTCGGGCTTGTTAAAAGGCGGTCGGCAAGTAGGCTGCAAAGGAAGAAGAAACTGAAGTCTGCGATGAGTTTGGCGAAAACTAAAAAGGGAAAAGCGATTCAGGACGACGCTGTTCGACTTACAAGGTAAAGAAATTGAAGGCAATAGCGGTCTTCTTGATGCCGCATTTATTGGAATCTTTGTCGCCCCAGCCGAAAGAGTAACCGGAGCAGCGGTTGCCGGCCCAATCCTGCACAGACAGGATGAAGGAGGTGAGCCAAAGATAAGACATTATGAGACTGAGTGGAAGAATGTGGCTGCGAGTAGCGCGGAGGAAGGACGTAATAACGACAAAGGTGTAGATGACAAAAGTGAGGACAGCCTAAGGTGGACACGACGATGTTAACTCCATGCTAGCTTCTGCGCGTGAAATTTAGCTGAATTAGGCAGATGATTGCGACATACAATAACCTCCTCGTATATAGTGTGGGTGTTTCTCTGATAGTGGACACCGGCTGTAGAAAGACTGATGAGATATGACATGATTCCCATCACGATAAGGGACGAGACCCAGACACCGAAATGAATGGCTGTGAGAGCAATTCCATGTAGCATGTTTGAGAGTTATTATGAATAATAATGATACGGGAATTGTGGACCTTGATGGTGGCTTCTTTTATCTGTTGCGGCGTAGAAGGGAAGAATCGCATACTTTGTACGGTTGACGAAACGCTCTGGGTCGCGCTCTATATATATTACTGTCGCGGCAGGTGGAAAATTCCCATAGGATCTTCCTCCTTCATGACGTAAATTCGCAAGTTGCGTTTCACTTGAGGGCGAAAAGGAAATGGGGGCGAGGGTGGTACGTCATAGAAGCTCTGCTGTCGCACAACGCGCATGGTTACGAGTACAGCAAGCAAAGAACAAAACCCAGCCCCCTTCGGCAAAGAATGGACCAACTTCAAAAAGTGGACGTCGGCTATAAATCGCATATCTAAAATTTAGAAACTTTATAGTCGGTCTTCGACAAAGTCTTTCTATTCATAACTGCATCCCTTTGGATGTAAGAAGCCTTTAGTAGGTATTTTTACGGCCTAGATGAAGATATCTCCTTAGTAAACTCGTCACACTTTCGTTGGCTAATATCCTGGCAAGTTACCATACTGAATGCTTTGCACAGCAGGGAAAATCCACACGGACCAGATAGGGAACGTGAAGCATGAACAAGACCTTGTGTCATGAATTACAAAAACATGACGTCGTGCTTTTGTAAGACAAGTGGATCATGAAGTTTCCCCGACTAGCGTACCCCTTCAGACTCCCCATTTTCTCTCTCACCATTGTCATCATTGTCACCATCCTCGCCATCCTCGCTCAAACCGGCAGGGATCCCTTACGTGATTTCTTTTTTTTATTCCGACTCTTCATGCACTCACTTTTCTGAATTGTGTGACTTCTCAACCGGCGTCTATCCCACGATACTATGCATCGAGCCCTAGAGAAGATACATTCTGGTTCTGCTGGTATAGAAGAATGTCAATGCTGTCGCGACGATGAGCTGGAAGATTCAGATAGATGCGAATCGGACGCGTGGTCTACTTAAATGACCCAGATCCGAGCTCGCTAGAACGCTATGCTATAAGCAAGTTGACTCTAATCCTTGCCCGATTCGGGTTGCTTGAGCTTGTGAGTAAACCCACTAGCGACTCCGTCTAGGCTTTCGCAGTTTACCCTGGCGCTATATGTGTTCTAAAAACAAAAATAGAGGGATTATACTATTTTTTACTAAAGCATTATTTAATAGGTCAATACGGCTATGCAAGATTTACGGAAGCATGCGTATCCTGGATTCACAAGACAGCTAATTGCCGGGCGATGAAGGCCATGGTTCGTGACCTGGAACAGGCTCTTATTGCACGCGCTCAGGCACTTACCATGCCAGAAGCTGAACAGAGGTAACAAACGGCGCATGCTTTTCCGATCCTGAAAATTTAGGCAGCGAGAGCTCTCTGGCTTCGGCCGGAAAACTGGTGGCAGAACTGTGGGAGCTCAACGAGAAGCTCGTTAAGGATAAATAAACAACCACTCTACTACCCACGTCCAACACGTTTGAATCATACACCCGAAACTAGCAAATGATCTCATTACGGAATCTTCCTGAGTGGATACGCCAACTTCTCCCTCGTATGCTCCTTCACCAGTAGACTAGGGCTTCCCCTACGTAATCGGCTTAGATTAATCAAAACAGGAGTAGAACACCAGCATGAAATGTTTAATCGATCAGACTGGCAATTTTCGAATTACGGATTTATGTGGTGGCTGCGCTGATGGTTAGAAATGCAACGTGCATGACTAAAATACATAAGCTCTTTTCCAAGCAAAACTGAATCATAAGGTTTTATCCAAGTAACGAGGACTAGAATGGAGAAGACGTGAACGGAATACGGCCATTCTACACACAGCTTCTTGACCAGCTATTAATAGCTGTGGCTTTCCAGCCCTCTTATTGCTTGAGCTAGCAGCTTTTTGTTAAGTATCTAGTGGCAGGTTTTCATTTTACTATATAGAAAACTATTTACACTTAACCCTTCCTTTCAAGTATATACCTTTCTGACTTTGCCGGCCAATAATTCCTTCCCAAACTCCTCCATCTTCTTTGGCTGAAAGTCAGGATAGAGCTCGCGGGCGTCAATATATCCCAAATAGCGTGCATACTCAGGCGTGTTGTCTCCACGCAAACCCCAGCTATTTAAAAACTCAAACTGCGTAAGCTTCCACCAGTCAGGTGAAGGAAAAGGTGCCCCTCGAGGGATCCCATTGAGTATAGAGGTAATAACCTCCTTAGAAAGGTATTTACGCTGAATCACCTCGCCGCTTTGGCTTTCAATGAGGTCGTAAATCTCATTTTGCGTCTTCAATTCCCCATACGCAAATACCATCTTGTTCAAAGTTCTTGGGTCGATGATAATGCGAGCTACATACCGCCCTACGTCAGCGAGATCCGTATGCGCGATTGGAGTGTCGCCGGAACCGGCAATCGCATCCTTCTGCTCGCTCAGCGCATAGTCAATTCGACCAGAGGGAAGGTGGGGGAAGGCAATCTGGAACCACCATCCATTATCAATGACAGTGTAAGGAAGAGCGAGTTTCTTGACATGGTTGAGAACCTCTTCCTTTTCTTCGCGCGGGGTGATGATCCCCGTGGGGGGTGAAACAGGTGCGTAGAAGGTAGGGACAAAGCGTTTGACACCAGCGGCTTTGGCAGCAGTAGCAAGGGGGATCTGGGTCAGGATGGCGGGAAAAGCGACGGCTGCGATAAGGGTTTCGACCCCAGCGAGGGTAGGAACCAGGGTCGAAGGGTCTGCGCTGAGATCGATGGCACGGACCTCAATTCCACGGCTTCGCAGGGCATTATTGGCGGCGTTGTTGAATGAAGATGGCCGAGTTAAGGCAATAATTTCCTGGCCGAGTAAGTAACCCTAAGAATGGGAATGGCAAAGGATGTACTACTTACAAAGCCGTGTGTGGATTCTTGAAGGGCGTTGACAATGGAAGAACCATTTTCGCCGGTGGCACCTAAAATTGCGACCTTCATAGTCTCTAAACTCAACTGAGACTTGGTGATTCAATGAAGGTTTCTGAACAGGGTCTGGGGACCTGAATTTACTACTTGTTCTCTTGTCTCGGTCGGTACGTTGTATATATGGTCTTGCCATATCTGCTTAGGTAATGTCCCGTTACAAATCCGGATTGCAGGTCACTGCTTATACCAAGCTTATTTGAGCATGGTAAAAAAACTTTTACACCACTAGTGCCACCTAAAGCCAGCTCCAAGCGGCCCGACGGTACGTTATTTTCCTCTCAACGAAAAAGCACACTTGCGGCGGGTTAGTCCGAACATCAGCGGGCTGCCCGTACTCTCCGCATGTGGAACACAATGCATTCTGTAACGTGGCCGGAGAATATCTATTTATGAATCTATTTACGTATCTTCATGCAGAACCAGAGTTAAACAGACATAATTATACAAGGGTTAGGCACGAAAGTAAGAAATGCGATCCGAAATCGGCTGTTAGTCTAAATACTATGCCAGCTTTTAATCTAGTTGAGAATTTGCAATAGAAGCAGTACACGTGTGCAGTGGTTGGGCAGTACAGCAGAGCATTACCTGATCTTCACAGCAGTCCTGTTTATACCGTAATTATACTCTAAGGAGTTATACGTCGTCAGGGAGAAAATATAAATTTCTAGTTAAACTGTTTAAACAATACAGGCGTGGCTAAGCAGCAGTTGGGAGGTCAATTGTAGAATGCTGTACGAACAGGAATACATGACTTTATTTAAACGGGAAAAATGGCCAGTCCTGTCTCTAAAAAGATCAAGCTACTAATCTACCCGTCGACAGTTTTGGTTATGCGGGCAAAAGCGACGCGGGACTCTAGCTTGCTATCACATGCATTATGCAACTTAACGTAGTGTAAATACCTAAACAATCGTAAAGTATAATATACCGCGCATTATTTCGGCTTATTGTATAATTTCATAAGCGTGGCACCCAAATCTTGCTCAATCGAAACGTCCGTCATGTTTTTGGTCACATCCAGAAATTCTTGGAACAACCGCTGTGCCGCTGGAAGCGCAATCAGCTTCTGAAACTCATCTGCGTTGAACTGGATTTGATCCTTGGTTGGCTTCCTTAAATTGATGGACGATTTGATGCTAGTGAGAGCCTCGTGCGGAAATAAAGCGATCCGCTCGGCCAATTCTCGTACGTGAGAATAGAGCTCTTCCGAACTCTCAAACGCCCTATTAATCCATCCGTACCTCTCTGCAAGGAAAGGATCAATATCTTTCCCAGAAAGGGCGTATTCCAGAGCCCGTCCTCAACCAAAAAGCTCCGCCATGTACAAGTGTGCTCCTGCCGCACTTGCTAGGCCAATACCGACCTCGAAAGTGCCAATAACAGCTTTCCTGGAAGCGAAGCGCATGTCACAAGCCAAAATGAGCTCATTGCCTATGCCCCTGGCTGCTCCGTCGATTGCCGCAATAGTAGCCTGTGGCAGTTGCGTGATGTTCCAGAGCACGTTGGCTGAAAAAGACTGTGCAAGAGCAACTTCCGGAGAATAAGGGTCATCTAGGGAATGAATCAACTGTGAGTATTTATTTTCCCTAAGATCGCACCTTAAATGTAGACTCTACCTTTACGGGGAAGGAAGTCGTAGTGAGCCGAGAAGAACGCCGGATTCCCACTCTGGAAAATAACGACCTTCACAGCAGGATCATTGCGTACGGAGGTGACTACCTGATCGATTTCAAACAATGCTCTCTGGCCAACCAGATTCACGTTGCTGGCAGTATTATTGATGGTAACGGTTAAGACACCATTCGAGAGTGATTTTGCAAGACTGGTATAGTTCTGACCATTGACTGCTTTCGCAGTGGCGATTACCAAGAGAAGAGAATGAAAGGCTTTCATGTTCATTAACGGCGGCAATACAATAACAACCAAACTTTACTTTAAGAGCTTTTAAAGAAATTGTGTGAAGTGGTTTCACTACCAGAGACGGGCGACTTGCGCTTTATATAGCGCTGTAGAAGCGGGAATTCCTCCGTAAGGGCAAGCATTCATTTCGCTAATTGAAAACGCCATAAGCCAGAGAAGACTTTAGGTTTACAAGTGCATTAAGGACAACTCCCTGTCCTCAAATCAGGTAAGCATTAGGCTTCTTTTAGAACAAGGTGGGAATACTGCTTAGCAAGCACCCTGGAATGCTGTGTCATGTCTGCTTAGAAACTCTCACGAATGACCGCAACAGTCCGCGAAAATCAGAAACGCTGCAATAGATTACCCCCACAATGGTCAGCGCTAACGGATGCCCAACCCTATCTGGAACCTTTATGTCATCGATCTCTTTCCAATAACCGCAGTCTCATAATATCAGCGCACAGTAGCATTCTTTCAAGTGTCCCTAGCTTCAAAAAGCGTGCTCCACTTCTCCATAAGCCTTTTAAGACAAATTTCTAAGAAAAACATCTACTTCATGTTAGTTTTATACTCGATTACACCATACTGTACTGTATAGCTGGCCTTATTTCTATTAGTCACTAAACTTTAAGGCTTAAGCAATACATAGAAACCCAAGTTGACCCCATAAACGGTAGTCCTCAAGAACGTGATTTAATCCCGAAGCATAAGCAGCGTTCAGACTGCCGCATCGACCTGGAAAGCTGCCGCTAGAGCTGCCTCGTCGTTTACAGTCGGTCTGTGTGGCCCCTAAAGCACAGAGCTAAGCTTAGCGGCCTTTTTGTTAGAAAAACCCAGGTCGATGTTCTAAGACGATAGCTTCTGTCGCTTAATTACTAGTTAAACACGGGTGGTTTCCTGTACCAATAATAACAGTGAATGATTTCATTTTAACGGCATGCAGTAAATTGAGAATCGCCTTAGTCCAGTACCATGAGATGACAGCTTATGGAGATATCTTACCATCTTTAACCGCAAGTTTATAATCTCCGACAAGTGGCAGGACAGCGGCCGAATGCTTGTAACTCGATGGTCGGTGAGCGCACTAGCGTGGCGGGACACGCGTAGTAGCCCGCATTCTGACTCCACTGTCCGCATGTGGAGGTTGTGCGCATCGTGTTATCGGTAATGGAGCTACGCCTTCTGGCGGTGGCCGAGATGGGTTACTTAAGTTACTCTGTGGATTACCTGCAAAACTGGGGAAAATAAAGGGCATCGGTTTTAATAATATACCGCTATCTGTGGTTTGGTGGGAGGTTGAGAAAGCATTTCCCGCACAGGCGGAACCTGAGCAGCAACCAATAGAATCATCGGTTCTAGATTAGGAATTTGGTATGCAAGTCCCAGTCATGCGATGATGGTTGCTCTTAATCTCTGTATGAGTCGAAACCGTACGTTCCATCACCCAGTTAGGAGGATAAATTTCTGATACTCGGCCTTCGGTTTGAAGCGATGTCACAGTATCCTAGCAATTGAAGAAGGATGGATTATAACCGATCACCTAATGGGAAGTATCTGATTATAGAAGAAGCGATTAATCTGGCTACAAATTGGCTGGTCCGACCCGTTCTCCATGGCAGGGATGCTGTTCTGACTTGCCGGATATGCCTACACTTTACTGGCGCTTATGACTGGTAGTACCAGATTGCCTTCCCCGACACTTCCTCCCGGCCGGCCGAACTGACAATCCCTTGAGCGAGCAAGTGGATACCCAGCTGCCAGAGTCAGCACGTCCGTTGCTGGTAAGTTGGTGGGCTAGTGCAAAAAGTCATGCGCAGTGAACCCCCCAAGTCCCCCTGGTTGTGAATACAGTAGATTCACTTTGTTCAGCCCAATCTTTGCAAGTAGTTCGTCATATTCCTGCTTGTGCAGCGATAGTTGCTTTCGGTGGACACTAGACATTCCATCGCTGAGTTACCTGGTTACCTGGTTTGTTCCACATCTTGGTTTAGAGTAGACAAGGCGGCAAACATACCTCGCAGCATATACACGTAAGCTCTTCAGACGTTCGCAGGTAGCTTTTTTATCAACTTTTCTGAGCAAAGAGTATTATACCAAAATTAACGGAAGAGTGGGACTCGTAGTATATTCCTACCATCGGCAACTTTATGCCACCAGTACCACCTTTTTGTAGCTAGTGCAGTTTGCTGCGACACTCAAAAGGACACTTTCGCGTCGAACTATAGAGGTATAGTATTCTATAACATAATATTGTCGTGAGATGATTCCGCTCAAATACTGTACCATGCCTGGCCACCGACTATACCGTCCCTTTCTACCGCTCCTGTAGACTTTATCGTCCGTCTCTTGGCTATTCCTATCATTATCCTGCACATATATTTTAATGCCACTTGTGGCTCGTCTATTGCGGTCATTCCCATTAAGTGCTTTTGGGACCTTGCCACAACTTGCGTCCTAATCTCCACATTGATCAAACACTCTTATACCGATGGCTTAAATGGGATTTCAGTATCTATTGCATTCTCTCGTATCATATCACCCAAGGCAGCCCTGACCCCGAATCAAATTTAAACAGTCAGAGGCAAAACATTAGTACTAGCATGCCATCAATACAGTACTCAACAGGCCTCTGCTCAGTCCGCAGTTTCCACAGTCGCGACTAGTCTCTCACCTGGCCCAATTTTAGGCAGGCGCAGCCGTGCTGAGATTATGGCATAAAACCAACCACCTGTAAGGACGAGGGTGCTAGGTAACCACTCGGCCACAGAGACCATCAAAAGATCAAGTAATAACCTGCCGTGGCCGGATATCACTAGCATCCAATATATACCTTCTTGGTCCCTGACACCACCTCACTGCCCCTCCACCGCTCTCAAGCCGGAGTTCCACAGAGCACACCAGAACTGCCCAGAAAAAGAAACACCATTTGATACCCCTAGCAGACGATATTGTTGCAATTGTAGTCGCATGCACCGACAATTCCGATGTTCTGTCATCAATATGATGCAAAGGGATTTGGAAAATAAGTCTTTTAACGAACTAGTCATTCTTAGACCGCCCATATGGGACTTGGTCAATTACACAGCTTTTCCCGCCAAAGATACGAACCATCGCAGAGGGGGGACTGCCGATAACACAGCTATGCAAATCGCAGCGCAGCACAAACAACAGTCTAGACGCAAAATAGCAAGATAGTTATCGCCAGCTACTCAGTGACGTTAAGCTGCAGCCTGCGTTCAATCAAACTAAGAACAGAGGCTTGAACCAGCTACCAATGTCATCGATATTGGTACCGTTCACGTTCCATGTGGGAACACAAGTGGTGCGCGTGTGCATGTTCGTTTCTCCAATAAGCGTAAATACGTGCCTGCTCGAAACATTAAGGATGAGGTTTCACGCTGTAAATGGAGATACTTACCAACAACTAGCCAACGCTTGCTGACAACATCTAGGCCTTGCTTGCTCACCTGTATCCTATTCGATAGCTCGTCACTCATGGCATCCTGGCCCAGGAGGATTGAAACCGCTGTCGATCTGTAAAACCAACCCGATAGTAACGGGCAATACTCGTCTGGTGTACCTCGATTTCCATCTCGGAGACCTTGCAGAATAATCGCAGACTGCCTGGAGATTGATTCCAGAGTAGAGAGGGCATACTCTCTAGTCATCATGGAAACAGACTGGGATCTTATGCTAAGGAGGTGGCTGTGAATGAGAATCAAGGAACTGTGTAGATTGTTAGTCACCGAAATGAAAGCCAACCTGGGTTCAATCGGGGATTCTTTACTCCACGCAAACAGCATGCGGCACGCAGAATACAGAGGAATTTAGTTCAGCTTCAGAGGCGCTCAGGGACGAGAGTGCTTTAAGCGTCCGGTCAAGCTGCATGATATGCTCCTCGTCAATAGAGTTTGCCCTCACAACACGAAGACTCATAGCCAGCAGGCTATTTGCTTGCACTAGACGTGCAAAACGACCCATATCGGAGACTGCAGCTGCGCTAACAACGAACTTTTGCCTGTCAGTCCATTCCTATTCCCAAAGTTAGTTGCAAGCCTTACACCCGTCGGCGAGTACTAACACCACGATCCCATTGTCGGTCTTCAACCGGTAGAAGGGCACCTTCGGGAGGTTCCGGTATGCAGGATGACAAATACGGACGGCCAATACAAATATGTCTAAAAGGTCAGCATCTACAGTGTAAGCCAGATGAGAGCCATACTTGTCCAATATCAGTACCATCCACCACGCTCGGTTCCGCTCTTCTTGCTCAACCCAGCGGTGAGGGGTGTTTTCGAAGATAGTAATATCATGTTCCAGACCGAGCGCAAGCCCAATTCGTGAACATAGACCAACAGTGAAGTATGCCGAAGGGTAAATTCCATGGCCCACCTCATATATGCCCAGCAATAGGGCGGATTGAAGAGCTTTAATAGTGATGATCCCGTTCGCTTCTATGTTTAATAGCTGTTCTTTAGCAATTTGATATAGTTCTTGGATATCCAGATGGCTATACGGCTGCGTTGGTTCGGACATAAGCAGCCTCAGACAGAGCGTTAGACAGGCTGTGTCAAGGGGAAATTCAGAAGGTAACATTGGCAGAGAACCGAAGAATCTGATTCTAGATATAAACGGCATCGCTATATGGAGAGTTTCAAAGTACCGTTGCGCGATAGCAAGTATATCCTCCACATCTCCTATCGCGATAATTAGAGGCGCCGGCAAGGTTGGTTGCGGCGTTGGTACGTGAAATTCTCCCGACACAGACGAGTCCAGAAACCAGTGCATGATTGATTCGTTCGGTCTATTAGGCTGACTTGGTTCCTTGGAGACGGTCATGGCAGACGGTATGGGATAGTGGCATTCGCGACCGTGCCTGAAAGAGCCAATTGATCAGCCTAGGGAACAGGGAGACTGCCACCGGTCAATAACTGGTACCTTGTACAACTATCGCATACAGGAAGCTGCCTATCACATCCTCGTTTACGTAATCTGCAGGCCTCGCATGCCAACATGGCAAACTCAGGCTCAGAATGATGCATAACTGAGTACCTTCTGGTTGGAGTTCCTCTTCACACTGGAGCAACGGACGCAATGATCTGGGTTGCAAACGAAGTAGAACTTAGGACTAAATTTAAATTCAATACTTGGAAAGCAGTCACGTACTTGGTACCCCACTCGAAGCATTCAGCTCTGCACGTGATTCCAAAGTCAATCCTGTGCTGTTGAAGTGCTAAGTCCCTAGACCAATGATCCGAATCCATACCAAGGTGCTTGTGCTTTAGCTAAGATAGTAAACGGGAAGGCTTGACAATGTTTACATGATGTCTAAAGTCTAGTCTCCATGATCTCTCTCCCTACCTGCCGACCTCACCTACAGGCATACAAAAAATTGTTCTCTCATTAAAATCCCAGGCCACCATATATTCTTAACATGCCTATTTCGTTGACTCTTGCATGTTTCTTTGAATTGTGAAAGTATATAGTGGGGTCACTCGCTTGAACCTGTAATCGCACAGCAGCCGGTTCGAGGTTTTGTCCGCAGCCAGTCCTCGTCCGCCCAGCATCACCCTTAACTTGAAAGGGGGAGGTGTTGTTCGGCGAAGCAGATGACTAAATCTTTAAGGCTGAATTGTGAACCTTCTCGATCAACCTTCGGTTTACCGACACAAATATGCAAACGTGCAATCCGTGCGGGCACAGGCGGCCGATATTGCACAAGTATTCCACTCTCTCCACGAGCAGAGCTGGCCAAACAGCTGCACAAAATCGACCTACAAAACCAGGACAATAAATGCAGTGCCGGTTGCAGCCAAACTTTGCGGTGCCCCACGGCCCGCAGGCGGAGGCCCTAGCAGTACGGCTCGATTGGCCCATCTTTCTACTTCTAGGCCCTCCCCCGCCCACCCGCCTGTGGTTCGTTCGGTCAGAATGAGGCGGTTGAGTAACATGCCAAATCCCAGTGGATCACCACCAGTGGACTAGCCCGCTTGTAAGCCCGCTCGACATCGAGAAGTATCACGTGGAAGTGGTTTTGCATGCAATGGTGAACTACATCGATTCCTCCTCCGCATCCACCGCAACCCTCCCTCAAAGCACCGTCGCAACCACACTGCCAAGCCATGGATAAACAGTCACCTAATTATTATGCGGCGCTCTCATGCATATCCTGTCGGGAAAGTAAACGAAAATGCGGCCGACAGCTTCCGCAATGCGGACGATGCGCGAAGTCAGTCCGAATACTATATCGCACGATGGCGTAGCTAACAAGCTATAGAAGCGGTCGAGCCTGTCACTACGCCTTATCTCCCCCTAAATTACCAAACGTACCACCACACAACTCCGCTTCATTAACCCGCATCCATAATTACGCCCCGGCAACATTCTTTCTTGATTCACACATTTTCTCCTACTCTGGCGTGACCCTTCCGTGGTCTTCTAATTGGTCTACTGGCGGTATTCTAGGCCAGATAGGCGATACGGACGAAAGTCGCCGAATCGCCGTTCGCTACTTCGAAACTATGCATACCCCTTTGGCGTTTATTTCCAAGATCCGGTTCTACGACACTCTGTTCGGTTCTAGCGACATCAGGTCCGACTTAGCCTTCTTGCTTCTCTGCATGAAGCTTGTAATGTCGAAACCCATCAGCAACCGTGTACGCCCAGAGACAACTGACATATACCGCCTCGCTAAGCAAACCATACCGGAAGGGGAGCTAAGCACCTTGGTAACAATTCCCATCCTCCAAGCTATGGTACTAATTGCTCTCTACGAAATTGGTCACGGTATTTATCCATCCGCATACGTTTCAATAGGCACCTGTGCTAGGTACGGACTTGCACTTGGCCTAGACAGAGAACTCAATGTCTTTGATAATTCGCCTCGGCGGTGGATCGAGCTTGAGGAGAGACGCCGAGCTTGGTGGGCTGTCCTCATCCTAGACAGGTATGACAGTGCCCGACCAAATTGAATTTGACGCTTATTTTGAAAGACATGTCACTATTGGTTGTCCTCGCATTTCGTCAAATATCCCCGATCCAGGGGCCACCGCTCTCCTTCCAGTGGATGATGATGAATGGGATCAAGGCGTGAGTATTACAGCCCAGCTTCATTCTTTATGCTAAAAAGAGATCAGATCTGGATAGAGCGGCAGCCTTTGAAAGTTGGTTGCAATGCTCTGAAGATGGCCAGGTTTGCACGCACCGTGCAGGCAACTTATCTCCTAAACACTAGCATTCACATTGCCGCTCGCACATACGAAGACGAAAACTTTACCCTCGATCATGTGAAACAGCTTGATCGAACTCTAAAGGCGCTGTCATCTCTAAATGTAGCAGAAGGTGACCCCCAATCTACCGCATTTTGTGTCCCTAATGCAACCTGTGTGGAGTGAGTTTATTCTGTAAAAGTTGCGTATTTTCGCTAACATAGACGATAGCGCGTTGATCCTTATCCACTCTAGATGTCTTGCCGAAACCAGAAGCTCACCCTGGATGGTTGATCACAAATTCGCTAGGCATACACTGTCATTGATCATTATACAAGCGAAGACAGTACTCAAGGGAGTGCTGGAGGGTAGCCTCTGGCCCCCAGATTATGCCCCTCTCCTTTTTGGATGGATGTATAGAGTGGCAGTAGCGTCACTGCTACTCTATCCTGACTCAAATAGCAAGGAGCTTCGCCAAACCGAGGATATTATAGTGGAGGTGCTACGCCGTATTAGCCAACGTTGGGGCGTTGCAAGTCTGTCCAGGTATTCTGCATTTTAATAACTATGACTAACAAAAGACGTAGGTATTTATTTGCACCTTCTGGAAAAGAGGAGGCTTATTGGCGTTCCTGCTGGATAAGGTTTGTATTACTAATACTAGCCGAGAATGCCATAATGTTGTATGTCGCTATGTGAATAATTGATACGGACGGAGTGAATAAATGAAAATTTGTTTTGCGTTGCATGTTCATTTCTTTGACCTCTAAGAATGGGTAGTACTTTTCTTTGTGCCCAGTGTTCCCTAGTACAATACAAACAGCACTACTCTAAAATCAAATCAAACCAACAAAATCTTAAATGAATAAACAGTCATAGAAAGTGAATTAAAAGACAAATATAACAATTTCGGTATGCCTTGACATTATACTCAAGTACTAATAATAGGCCAACACAGCTGTTCTACCGGTCTCTTCTATGGGTTTCGAGATTATGACTACCCTCTGCGGTCTTGAAGACGGTTGGCTGTACTCTATTTATTAGCAGGTCTTATAAGGTATCTCAAGGAGTCAAGCTCCAGCTTTGCGTGACCAAGACGCTTGGAGTATCATAATTATGATTCTGTCAGACCGTTTGTGCATAGAGAGTGAGTTTGGGTACCACGTAAAGCGCAAATAATAAATATAGACGGAAGTACAGTATCCTCAACGTAAATCTCTCAATCGAGAACCTACCACCGGACGTGGCCAGTAGAGATATCAAGTATCTGCGTAGATAAAATCTACCCTCTTCTTAATTACATAGTTGTCTCTCTATTGATTTAATAGTACGGAATAATCTGTCAAGTGTGCAACTAGCAGTGAAAAATTGATCCCAAACCCCTGCCAATCCAACTGGTGTTGGAAGTAGCCGCGCCAATAGCTCCGCTATCGGTCGTTCCTTCATACAACCTTGAACATCTCTGTCACAAAGTTAACAGACACTGTACAAGATCATATCGGGCAATTGTCGCCCCCCAGCTGTTGAAGCTCCCTGTGAACGACTCCTTCAATCACCATAAGTACCTCGCTCCTCTTAAACATTATCCCATTCTCGCCGACGTAACAGACATTTCGAAGACCCCTAATAATGTCAATAATACAGACCAAGCCTTGTTCGCATAGCTCATGAGTAATGACCAAATCCCATGCTTGCTCCAGTGAAAGCCAGCGATCGTTGTTGCTTCTGGCACATTCCCAATGTCCAGCTCCATGCGAATCAGACACGAGTAGCGTAGAATAAAGTGTGCCATGCCTTTGGCATGAGATCTTGCGAAGAATTTCGTTTTGCTTCCCAATTATATATATGCTCAACTTCAACCTATTGTTCGCCCTAGCAGTCCTACCCAGAGAGGTTTCAAGGTATGTTATGCGGTCTTGAAGCCCTGTCAGGTACTCTCTTTTCCTTGCCCGATAAGCGAGCTGTCTGGGACAAACTCAGCCGGGCTGTCCGGTCTGTAATGCACTCATTTAGAGACTTACGACGCACGGTTTTGCGCCTTTCGCCTTGCAGAAAGCTTCGACCTCCTGGCATCGAAGGTGTCTATTGTATCAGCAGAACCTGACTGTTGCGAGCCCTCAACCAAGAGAGGCAAAGATAATTGTGTTTGCGCAGCAGCTGAATAAGTTTCGTCAACTTCAATAATGGACGGTTGCATATCTCCAGAAAACGTGGTATTAGAGTTTAAATTTGTTTGAATATCCGGTAGTGTTGGACCTCCTGAAAAAGTGGGAAAATACGACATGTTCGCCGCACCATAAGTTGACGACAGGGCAAGAGTTGGTGCAATTGCCCTCCGGCGAGGGGCGGGTTTAAATATTGCAACATTTACCCAATATAGTTTGGCAATACCATAGGGACTGATACTTCGTACTATTATTATCGTGTTTCAGCCCTATTTCGGTTGTACGAACACGTGCCACACTGTGGCGACCGTATATCATCTGCCTCTCGGCTTGTGCAAGCTCTGCGATCGAGGCCTAGAACCGTGTTTACAAAGTTTCAATAAGCACTAAGTTAGGCTTAACTTGTTATCGGGTCAGTTTGCGGGCTACTGCGCGGATCCCGCCGCCTAAACCTTGGGCTGAGCTGCTAAGTCTGACGCTGGCATATGCAGTCAGACTACAGAGCAAACAAAAGTCAAGCACTGGGATTATGTATTCTGATAAGAAGCGCCAATGGCAACTTAAGCGTATGGCGGACGACTTTAGGGTCTTTGCACGAAATGGCTATACGGAGCGGGCGAGTGGACACAGACTCCATAGCTGTCGACACTTTTTGGATTAATCTTCAGGTGCCATCTGTGGTGGCCAGAGCTTTCTTTGTCTGATCAAATTGGTCTTGAAGCCCCCTAATTGAGTCTCTAGCGTAGCCAAACAATTTGGCATGCTCACGGCAAAGGACATATCTTTCCACACTATTTCTGTCTGGCTGCAGCTAGCTAACTTTTACATAACTACAGGCTTCAAACTATAAAACTATTCCACGTTCCAGCCAGCCTCCCTTGCCCTTCCACACCCATATCAGTAACGCACAAGCAGCCCACATTATACACCCTTCGACCCAGTATGTGGCGGCGTAGCATTGCCTTCCATAGCAGAACACCTCATCACCCGAGCCAACCGGGCTGGTAGGTTTAGAGTTGCTCTCGTATACGGCAGAGTAAACCAGTCCCCAAAAGGCAGATCCAAGCGCTGGAAGCATATTGATGATGCCGAAGTTCGTTCCAAAGCTGTCAACTCCCCATACATTGGCAATTATCAATGGCGACAGAGTGTAAGATGCACCGCACCCTAATCCCATTAACCCTGACACTATCCAGAACCGATCCACATGATTCTGTACCGTGCCAGAGGCCAAGAAGAAAAGCGCAAATGACTGGACAAGACCAAAGGTGACCAAAAATGTAACTCGGGACACACTAAACATTTGGTTCGTTCTCGGTACCTCCGTCAGCTTCGCTGGTGCAAGTAGATCAGTAACAATTCCCAGAGAAAGCCGCGTAAAGGTACTACCGAGACTAAAAATAGCAATATGAGTTTCCGGCGCAGCTGAATGGATAAGTTCATTGGGCGGGGAAAGGCTTCTGAGAATGCTGCCCAGGTTGTTGAGGAAGGCTTCAGTAGGGCCGACTATAAAGAAGAAAGCCAATGCAAATGGCCACACCGTAGCGTCCGTAAGAAACGCGTATACCGCATAACTAGAGAATGGCATTTTTGATGCTCGTTTTTGAAGATTGTTACTGTTGATACCATCCTCCACGGGTTCCGAGCTGATAGCATTGTACCCTTGTCTCAAGCCTGGCTCCGATTCCCTGTCAGCATCTGTGCCAACGTCATCATGTTCATCAACAACTTGAAGAGCAAATACACCGACAAGACCTATCATGCATAGCAGAATTGAGAGACAATTAAACAATGCAAAAGCGTCGATTTCGCTTCCACCATCTGGTGCTATGATTGCAAATAAACTGCTACCCGCCTGGCTGATCAAGGCACCGCTTAGGCCAAAGGCAGTAACAGGCATGGCTATTACAAGTCCTTTGTGCTTGCTATGTACAAAATTTTTGGCAGAGGTCGTCACTGACGCAATGTACAGTGCGCACGTGCCGGTACCGATGCAGACAAAGGCAAGCAGCATGAAAATATATAAAACTCTGTTATTCTGCTCACTGCCGAGGTCTTCCTGTCTGGAGTAGGTCCAAGCAGCGATTTGGTAGCCGGTTCCATAAAGTGATGAGGAAATCAGAGCTAAGACGGCGCTACCTGAATGATCACAAATACTAACCATGATCGACATGGGTAAATACAGGGCTAGCGACCCGGCGATGGCAATGCCGTTTATCTGCAACGTCGAGTAATGTAAGTGAGACTGGAATATTGGAGCGTAGAGAGAAAACACGACAATCGAGCCATTGCAAAGGGACGCGAGCGTCGCATAAATGAGAGAGGTGATGCGAAGAGCCTCACGCCTGCGATGGGCCATATTGGACACTCCGTCGCCGTCGTCGTCATTGCTTTGATACCGTGACACATTTCTGTCCATAGAGCTGCCTATAAGAGGGGCAGTTGGGTCATCTTGTTTGTTCTTCAAAATTGATGCGTGCATGTTTTCGTTATTTCGATGCAGAATAAATCTGGGCGAACATGACGTTTGCTATTTGTTTCGAACACTTTATGAAGTCCACTGAATAACAAAGCGCTAGGTAGCGGCTTTTATCTATCGACTAGAATTAATGCCATAGATCTCACGTAATACCGGGAAAGTGTCCCGAGATTATTACATTACTATCAAGATATTTATAGTATAGCAACCCAGTCTTATTTCAACACTGTACAAATCTGGATAAGCCCATGTGGATTGCTGGACGGACCTCTTCCACCTGCACCTGTGGCGATCACTTGACTCGTTAAACCTAAAAGCACGCTAGTGACCGACTTCCTATTGCGTTAATATGCGGGTAAAAGGCATGTTTGTCCCGCTTTAATTATGAGATTGATTCATTTGTACTCTGTAGACTAATCTAGAATATCAACCCCGCTCAGCCGACGGAAGCCGTGGCCGCCTCCCAGCTTACTGGGCGGTGATGCGGAACCTCATCCCGTCGGTTAGCATTGCTTCCTGCTGTATCCTGTATTGGTCAACGCATATAAGTAGTCATCTATTTCCAGTAACTATTGAATTACCTGACCACTGTGGGCATTCGTTATCCATCTCCAAAGCAATAGAGTATCTGCAAAACATTTTGCCTCACTTCAATCTCGCAATTAGGCTGAGCTTCTCAACGCCTCCCCATCATGCCTCCTCATATAGTTTTTGGCGCTGGTGGTATTGGCACTACTGCCAATAGCTTCACATTCACTTGGGACACGTCTGACAAGGTTAATGAGCTCCTGGTTGTGCTTAAAAGACTAGGCATCTTTGAACTGGACAGCGCCGCCAGCTATCCGCCTGGAAATCCGTGGCATACTGAGACTTTGCTTGGACAAAGTGCTGCAGCTACGAAAGGATTTTTAATAGATTCCAAAATTATGCGCATTAAAGAGGGGGGGACACTTGGTTCCCAAAACATAACGGAGAGCACGAATAAAACGCTCAAACTCCTCAACGCAGACAAGATACGCACCATGTACGCACACTCACCCGATCCAACAACTCCTCTTCTTGAGCAAGCGGAAAACTTCCACCGGCAGTTTCAGCAGGGGAAATATGAGCGGGTAAGAAAAAAAAGACGCGGCCAAGTTTTAGTAATTTTCGAATGCTACTAATATGTCTGGCATCATTACAGCTCGGCTTATGCAACTACACTGCGGAAGATGTGGCTGCGTACTTCGCCATATGCGATGAAATGGGATTTCAAAAGCCCTCTGTTTACCAAGGTCATTATAACGCCTTGTTTCGTGGCCCTGAAAAAGAGTTGATTCCGCTATTGCGCAAGCATAATTGCGCATTTTATGCATTTAGGTAAGTGACTTCTAACAGCATTAGAAACCTTTCATTTCTCCCTTTTTTTGCTGAAACTCTTCTATAGCCCCCTGGCAGGAGGATTTCTCACTGGTAAAGTTACCTTCGCTTCCCAGAGAGACTTGAATCGAACTCGCTGGAGGGGTCAGAGCACAATGAGTTATTACCCAGACACTTTCGAAAAGCCCGTAATGCATGATGCCATACGTACACTGCATGCTGCCTGCGAAGCTGCCAACCCACGGCTGTCACTTCAGGAAGCTTCTCTACGCTGGCTCATGTACCATTCTACTCTTGAGGAAGGAGATGCTTTTATCATCGGCGCTAAGAAAATCGAACAACTCGAGGAAAATGTCGCTGATATACAGCGCGGACCTCTACCACAGACCGTGCTTGAGGCAGTCGAAGGCATGTGGAAGCTAGTTGACGATGGAACAGGGGGCACGCAAGACGCTTGAGGGTCAAATACGGCGAAGAAGTTTAGTATTCACTTTACGTTAGCTTATCATGTCGTTTGCGTCAGATTAGAGACTTAAACGGTTGTGTAGCAAACCGTTCTTTGACAGTATATACTGCTATTAAGCTTGCCGGAACCTTCAAGCATGTCATGTCATAGGAAAGTAAAGGCTTTGTAAAATTCATGAATTGGGCCGAATGTATGCTATTACTTATAGAGTTTAGCGGGCCAAGATGGCGGCAATAGTCACAATGATCCCGTATAGTTTCAGTAAATGCAACACAAAATAGATCGGCCCAGTGCTTCATATTAAGACAACGAGACGCCTGTGCTAAGGGCAGCAATGCCTTGCCTTATCTAAAGAAACTATTGACTAATTACTAAACATAATTTTAATAGGTCTTTACTTTAGAAAGTCTATTCGCCTGGCCGTAATTGAGCGGACGGAGAATTGATCGTGGGAGTTGACTCGGATGTGGGTGCGTCTGTGGAGCGGCTAGACGAGGGAACTTAAAGCCCTGTCAGGCAGGGAACCTCTTCCTGTATCTACTATATCCTTGAAGAAAGTGGAAGGGCCAGGTTTGCTGGGTTAAGAAAACCGAGCACTGCAAGAGAGAGAGAGGAGGTAAGAATCCCATATTGATGTGTGAAAATAATAAGGAGATGTGAAATGAATTATGCTCTCGAGCAATACGTATATTTGATTTCGTTACTAGAACATCAGAATGAACTTTCTTTATACATCAACTACTTGGTCATAATGTATAACTGTATCATGGATATTTATTCGGACTGTCGCCATTTTAAGCTGTTTAGTTTTATGGGTAGAGCGGCACGTAAAACATATTTTTTCATGACTCATTTCCTTTCGTGCATGTTAATTCTGTTGTAATGACGAATGGACAAGACAGAGTACGGTCCCCAGGTATCGCATATCAGCAATGACAGTCCGTCACGCCGAGTACAACACCGTTTGCCATTTTTGGTTCTCCACGATAACGGCTTGTTGTTACCATTGCAAGTGGGGCGGTAGAACCAAGCGCCGGTTTCACTGAGTCGCATTGGCGTGGTATACGCCCAAGCTCCGGACCAAGGGCGGAGAGCTTCGTCCACCGTGTTCGCCAGCAACAGGGCTTGATGGCCGACGATAGCCGTCAGCTACAGCATTACTGGCACTTTGTTATCATCTAAGAAGTAGCAATAGCCATAGTTATCGGTTCGCAAATGCCATCCGCGCCCTAGTGTGGGGTAAACTTGTCATAGTTATCTACAATCGGGAGCTAAACAAAATGGTAATTCCGTCGGTTAATTATAGCTCCAGCCACAACTATTGCATAAATTTCCTTCCTCATCATTTTTTTTGGTTGAAAGCCAATGAAAAATTGGTCAATTTTGCAGATGACCATTGATAGGGATAAGCGGCCCCAAAAGGATTATGCTTTGTTGAGTCCTGGGCAATTTGAAAAGTTTAGGTGCTGGCTGCGCGGGTCAAGGGTGCAACACCCCCTCGCCAATGATGAGCCGAGATGTTTGAGTCCTGTGCCCATAAGTGTAATAGCTTACTAAGTTAATGCGCTTGTTAACGAGTCCTGCCTACTCTGTAGCTCTGGAGCATTAGGCAAGCTTCTCACGCTCTCAAGTCTGGCATCCAAGTTTAACCCCCACCTCTTTCAGCAATGAAAGTGCACGCGGACTACTAAAATATTTTAATAATTAATCCGGTTAATATATAAAATAAATGTTCTTTCTTTGTCAGCATTTGACTCACTACATGACTGCAGATTAATCTCAAAACAAAACAGAAAAAGAAATGTCCAACTGGCAAATGCGAAAGAGAAAAAAGCCCACTATTCGGAGTCTGTTTCTTTAATTCCACAGATAAGACAGGATGAGTGCTTCGTAGCAGTCCTGCCCAGCCTCTGCCTCGGCACGGCGACCAAGGTTGATCAGGCAGGCTATACGATACTGGTGAAAATCATCTGCGACCTGGCCGTACTCATACTCCCGTCCCGCTATGAGGCGCACGCCTTTGTTGGCATTGAACAGTGACGCCTCCCAGTTTCTGTCCACGAAATTCAGCATCATGTGCAATTTGGCAATCGCCATGTCGTAGGGCATCTCCGCGGGTTCTCTGCGACGCCCAGACATTTTGTCGAGAAAGAGGGAAAAAGTGCGCAAACTATTTGACAGAGTGATGATGGTGTTGGTGATGCCCAGCTTGTTGTTGAATTGTTGGAGCTGGATCAATAGACTTGGAAGGAGGAAACAGTGCTTGATATAAACAGTTTTATGACTGCGAATTGATGAATGTCAGTTTAGAAATACGTTTCTTCGTTCGAAAGAACTCAAGAAAGAAAACTCGGTCGAATGTTGTCACGAATGGAACCGTAGTCTTGGATTCACTCACATTTTCAAAAGAAACAAAGCGCGTTCATCTCGGTTCCTCATTGTTGTCGCTCTGTATTAGAACCATGGCGTTTCGCTGCCCGAAAGAATAGACACCCCGCAAAAGAAAAGAAATGCACATGGTTTCAGTATGATGCGCAATAGATATAGACGACTGACGTCCCGCTGCTCACCTTCGTAGTTCTTCTTGGCATTTTGTAGAACAGTTACTTGAGGCTCAGCACGTTGTGTTATGTTCGGACGTTTCAAGAAAATCGAACAAGGGGACGCAGACTTGACCATGCAACAAACAGAAGATCTCGGATTTAATAGAAAAAGTTGCTACTGCGAAAGAGAGATTCAAGGGCCTTTTATTGATCGCTTAGAGAGTAGCCAATGTACTCTGTCTAATACCTATTCAATGTCTAATTTTTTACCCTTATATGTTAATAAATATATTCCTAGGTGCCTTAGGTTTTAGTTATTATAACGCTACTAGGGTTTAATAATAATAGTAGTATTAGTTAAGACAGGGTAACTATGTAAGATAGCCTTATTAGCGGTAAAGATAGACTACTGAAGATTTAAACTGTTAGTAGGCCACTAATGAGAACTATATTATTTACTTATAGTAGGAGGTATCTAAGACCATTAGTTAGAGATAGGACGAAGATATAGGTGATTAATATTAGATTATACTCGTAAAGACACACTTACTTGCAAGGCTCTTATGTAACCAAAGCAGACGCTTTGTGTCGCTGTTTGAGGGCAGAGTGATTTAGCTGCCCATAGCAGGTAAACGTGTGGCTGGAACCATAGTGTTACAAGCCTGCTCTTGGCATAATCTTAATCCTTCATTTGTGTTTCTCACCCCTATTATCCTCATCCTGTCTGCATCTTTCTTGTTTTTCTACTCCCTAAACGGATATTTCTTCGCATTATCCGCTGCCCCCCCCCCTCTTTTTTTTTTGGGAGGACAGAAACTATGACGGACCATTACCGTGGGGAATCCGACTGCAGATACTGTTACAACAAGAAAAAAATTCCCCTGACAATTCGGGAGATTTGCCCGCCATCCCCGCAAAGTCTTGTTGAGGCAATCTATTTGCAAAACATCGACGCCGTCACAGAAACACTATCACGCCAACCAGAACTTGCCAACTCGCGGGTTTCTTTAATATGCTGTAATTACAAGCGCCAAAAACAGTGTCAGTGCGACCCTTGGGAGCTTCCGGCGCCAACTCCAAAAACAGTCGAACCGCTACTACTCTTCGCAGCCACTATCCATCACTACAAAAGCGAGGAAAAGTACACTTATCACGTACCAGAAAAAAGTGTACCTATTGTCCGCGTTATTGTCGAGTATGGAGGTCGAATATTCTCTGATGCACCCTGTGGATTTGTGGTATCGGCCTCGAACATCGCTTGTTCTGATTATGGCACAAATGTGCAAGATTGTCCTGAAATTCTGCAACTCTGTATGCAATCAGGCGAGCCGTTGACTCAGGAAATAGAAACCCTCGATGGAGCGCAGACGAGACCGGCGGGCAGTTGGCGAGGGACATTACGTAGTGCCGCAATCCGCGATGCCGACAATTCCATGCGCCTTTTGCTGGATGCCATGCAGGCGCAAGGATGTAACCTACAAATTTTCATGGGTCACATGTATGCCGCTGCAAGGCATGGGAGTAAAAACGTTATTGACGAATTTCTGAGCAGAGGCGGCGCAGCATTCATTGACATGTGTAACCCTAACGAACCAACATTACTCTCTGTAGCGGCTCGCTGCAGAAAACTTGAACCCAAGTATCGATTTGACTCAGCTGCAATAGCGAACAAAGAGGCCATTTGCTGTTCTCTTATAGATGCTGGGGCAAATACCCAGGATGCTTGGCTGCTGCCTTCTCTTTGCCAGTGGGCTGGCCCTACAGTGCTAGGGCGCCTATTGACGCAAGATAGCCAAACAAAGCTCTCCGAGTACCTCCTAAGCGAACTTTGGGACGAGTGCGCTGAAAATAAGATAGGGTTCGTTGAGAGCCCCTCACTTTTACATATTGCTTCGGTGTATTTCAACACTGCTGGCGTAGAGACTCTCATTGCGCTTAAATTTCCAAATGAGATTGATGTCAACGGACGAACACCGCTACACTGGCTGTCTCTTGAAGACATGGGACATTATCTTGCTGCGAGCCCTGACTTAACGACAGAAGCGCAAAAAGAGACGGAGGCAGAGGCGGCGGCCTTCGAACACCAGGCAGTGCGGCTGGCTCGGTTGTTGGTTGAAGGAGCCCATATAGAAATCGACCAGCAGGATGAATATGGCCGCACTGCGTTATATTACGCTTGCTTGCTGAAGCGCGCTGAGCTCATAAAAGCTCTGCTTCAACTAGGTGCCAAAACTAGCATCGCCGAATCCAAAATATGCCACACTCCTCTACATGCCTTTGGAACATATCGCAAAATGTGGGAGCTGCGGGTTCAAGCAAGGCTTCCTTACCCGGCCGAGATGCTGTCCTACCCGGCTCACATGATATCAACACTCGGGGAATGTACCATGAATGGTATCAATGCAAGAGACAATGACGGTAAAACGGCCCTCGCAGTTGCATGCAGTGAATACTCTTCTGAGGAGGTCCGGGTACTTTTGGCAATCGGTGCCGACCCGAACATCTCTGATAACCGGTCATGGTCGCCGCTGCACCATGCCATGCGCCGGCCTAAGCATCTGAGGATGGGCGAGTTCGACGATGTTGAGGTTGGTACTAACACTACTTGGCATGTGGCGTGCGCCCGAATGGAGGACATGAGACTTAATTTGCTCGCAGCGGGCGCCGATGAGAATGCCCGCAATGAGACGGGTGAGACGGCAGCCGACGTGGCAGACCGAGAGGCTAAAGCCTACGCACGGGATATGGATCATGTGGGTGAAAAATTGGAAGACATGTGCCGTCACGGGACGGAAACGGAAAGAAACCGGCGCGGTTGGCGGCGCCTGATACAGGAGGAGGTAAGGCGTAGTAATTGCCCGAATCTGGATGACTCGGCAACACTCCACATGATGGTCGCTGTTGGGCTTGAGCGACGCGGTTTCGGCCTTGGCAGAGGAGTAGGAGCGGTACCCGCTCCGCCAGCGCACCTCGATGCAACTCATCGGTCCGCAATTGCAGCTGTTTTAGCTAGGTATTGGAAACATCCGAGAGCTACAGGGACGAATTTTTAGGTCTTACAGCACCGAATTTGTTAACAGCAAATAGCATAGAGGAGCTAGCTGAAAGATTGAGATATTATAGTGTTGTAGGGTGAAAAAAGGATCGATTCGTGATTCAAGGTCATAGTTCCTCAGAGCTTGCCCCTAAAGCGACGATGATTCCTCTACTCATGGCTAATGGCATAGCTGTATTTTGTTGCGTCTCTCTACTAACATAACGAAACTCTACCTCTATAGGGCCTCAGGTTCGGTAGTGCTGGATACTCGCCCGCAAGGTGATGGAACCGGGCGCGAGGCAGCCAACTAAGTACCTCTCGTGTTCACACTGAGGGATATTGGTATGAACTGACATATTACTTGTATGCTAATATTGGCCATTTGGCGGCATATGGTGTACTCTAAGCTTCTCATTATATTCTATCCCACCAGCGTGTTATATCCTTGGCAAAACGAAGGATCCACCCAGGTACACACCCAAGCTGTGGTGTTGCGCATAAACCTGGCATTAACAAACACTGCCACGATTGCGAAACTTGTTATTATTTTTTGCTAAGATAACCCATCATACGGCCGGCGGGGTCACAAGCGCTGAGTTCGAGGGCTTATAGGAAGTCCAGTAGTAGGTAAAACTGTTGCGCGGGGTGTGATTATCGACTCATCAAGGGGCTCGGCTTGGAGCGCCTGTCAGGGACAGGACGAAGACAGAGGTGACAGTGGTAGCATTGGCGAAGCGGGACTGAGCGGAGAACCAAGTTTATAAACTGTCGAATTGGCGGAGACGATAAAATAGAAGGCGGACATGGTTTCTTTTCATGGTGGCAGGTAAGACATGACTTTGTTCAGTATTTAGTATTTAGTGTTTAGTGTTTAATTTTCAGCATACCTTCTCGCATTTCAATAGCCAAACTCACCAGTGGAGCAAACTCATTTGGCGCTCGCCTGTGATAACCCACAGCTGAAGGATCAAACATCGGTTTGCGAAGAAAAATGTATCAGGGTTCTAGAAATTCCACTCCCCACTAGTTCGCTCTGTAGTTCTTTATCTTCAATGCATCGCAGGCGCACACTCCTTTATCGAACAAGGAAAATGTTACCCCTAATGGCATATCAATTTATCATTTGATCCCTACAAGTACGAGAAGATGACACCCAGCAACTTGATCGGCCTCCACGGCAGTGGTGATCACGAGCAGTCAGTACAGGCACCAAGGGAATGTGATAGAAGGTGATACACGTAACTACTGCAACGCCTCTTCTCCCCCATGCAATCTCTTTACCTGTGCCTGCATTCCGGGCACAGCAGATACCTCGGTAATAGTGCGACGCCCCACCGCTTTGCATGCATTAGTTAGACAAGTTACTGTCGCCACTGGACATTCTTCTCGCCAGCGCAGGAAATCTCTCATATTTCACAAAAAAAAAAGAAAAGAGGCAAAAGAAACTTGGGATAATGGCTACCAATAAGGCTACGTTAGCAGCGCTTGTAGCGGTCTTGGTTGCCTTAATTTCGGGGTACGTCAACATTAGAAGCGTCTATCGCACTATTAAGATTACTGGTGTTCTACGTACCGATGAGTCTACCATCGCCAAAGAGGGGCTGGAAATTGTTGCAATCTTGGATACGCCATATTGCGAAGACTTGCACCACAATCTAGCCAGCGGATTACTGTTCACAGCGTGTGAAACCTCGCCGAGTGCTAGACACTCTTGGTTTCCTCCACTTGCAATCTTGGAAGATGCGGCAACGGCAGTCAAAACGCCTGGCGTTATTTCGGTCATTGATCCTCAGGTACGGCTCATTGACACAACCTGGCACTCTAACAGCAGGCTAACCAATGTGGTAGACTATGAGCGCGAGGAATCTCAAGTTTGAAGGTTTCTCTGGCGCATTCACAACACACGGGATCGACGTTATCGACGACCCCGCACGAAAACTTGGCGAGGCTGTTTACATTTTCGCGGTCAACCACCGACCGAATCAAGAACACTATGGCAAATCCAAGAACCCGAATGCCCCTCGGGCAGATTCAGTGATAGAGTTGTTCCACCACTTTATTGGGACAAGCACCATTCAACATATCCGTACGGTTAAGCATGACTTGATCCATACGCCAAATGATATTGTGGCCCTATCGCCCACATCGTTTTTGGTCACCAATGATCATTACTACCGCGACGGCGTAATGAGAATAATCGAAGAATTATACACAGGCGCCACCTGGTCGACAACTGTTTATGCCACATTTGCAGAGCCTAGTAAAGTCCATACCGATGAGAAATACGGCGTCCAGGCTTCGGTTGCACTGCGAGGTCTGCAAAATAACAATGGCCTTGGTCGGGGTAGGAAGCCTGGCGAGATCGTCGTTGTCAGCGCAGCCGGCGGTACTGTCTACTTTGGCGATCTCAGGACGGAACATGGTCAAGTTACAATCAAGATCTCTGATAAGTTTGAAGCAGAGTCAACCTTGGATAACCCAACTTACTTTGCCGACCCGTATGCGAATAGTACCTTTGACGCTAGTGGTTTCATACTTGCTGGCCTCTCTAAAGGCGTAAACTTGGGGCACAATGCGCGTTTGGTGGACGGTAAGGACGGCGTGATGGTGTGGCATCTGCAGGAGCAGCGTCATGCGAGAGCCAAGATCACAAAGAGCAACTGGAAGGCTAAGCTGTTGCTGCACGATAACGCTGATTTTATTAGGACCGCAAGTGCAGCAGTACTTGTCCCTACTGACCCTGCCAAGGACAAAGGTCAGCGAACGGCGTGGCTCTTTGTTACTGGCTTCATGTCGAAGACTGTGCTTGCCGTTAGGATCGGCTTGTAATTCCTCAAAAGGAAGGTCAGAATGTCTCTTTCTGTTGTAGCGGGGTCGCATGAGCACTGAAGCACCCATGTCATCTGATGAGCCTGCGCGGAGGACTTTCATCAAGGTTGCTCAGTATCGAAGGCCCTAAAGCGGCAGCCACCTCGTGGCTCTGCAGTACATAGCTTTGTGTATGTGAACAGAGATCAGTCAAGTACCAAGGAACCAAACATTAATCTGTTGTGGGCCACTCTTTCGCCCGTCCGGAGTAATGCACGGTTCCCCATCTTGTGACTGGCTGAGATCGTGGGGAGGTATCTCGGCCAAATAAGCCCCTGGCACCATACACTAAGCTTGAATAGGTTCGGTCCTTTCGTCGCACGCTCACATATTACGACTTGAAATCACGGTGGTCAGCATGCATTGTAACTCTACCCCATGCTTTTCGCACGCCGGTGCATTCTTTATTAATGGCCTTCACCCTCGCACTTGCCATGAGAAGGGTAATGCTCCCCAACTGATTAATCTCTACACCGATTCCACAGCCCTGACAATGAAAGTCTCTGCGATTCTCGCCGTCGCCATTTCTGGTGTCGCATTTGCTGCGCCAGAAGTCTTTGCTGTCGACAAGAGCAAGCCGTTCAAGGATTTGACTAATCTTAAATACAACAACGAGCTGCCACTGGCAAAGGCGGCTTCCCCTATCGAGCGTCGTAACGGTGCTGCAGCGATCAAGGACAACCGCAATCTACACTACAACGCTAACAATAAACTGCCCATCGCCGTCGCTTCATCGAAGCGTCGTGATGCCCCTACGCCGCAGAAGGACAACCGCAATCTGCACTACAACGTGAAGAACAAGTTGCCCATCGCATTCACAGACTAAATGGTGCGGAATGCCCTTTTCAGAGCAGCTACGGTGCCAGTAAGTTCACCTAAAGGCTACACAACCCATCCAGCTGTTAACGTTGGCAGAGTTATGAAATCTAAGTTGTACATAGTTGGATTTCATACGTACATATTATATATTACCAATGTATATATTGAACACAAAGTGCAACAAGTCGCAATTGTTCCGCTTCATCTTAGACCTGTGACAGTGGCACAGTGGCCACTTTTAGGGGCTTGTACAAATTTGTGGTACAGTACATACTCCGTACAAGTACAGTAGTTAGGTAAACCAGTAGTCTGTACATCCCCGTAGCTCCTGAAACTGGCCGAGTTCAGCAGGCTGAGCTGATAATTAGGTACATTACCTAAGCAATGGCCTCGGTATCAAGCTGACTAGGCTTGTAGGCTATAGCGACAGCCTCGGCAACTAGCTGAATCCGCAATGAGCCAAGCCGTTTCAAAAGCAGATAGATTCCCCAGCATTGCGGTTCTTGACATCAAAGCACTTATCGCTGTTTTCTCGACAGCATCATGGCTCCCGACCCCAAACTTGAGCTAAGCCAGCACATCCCCTGGAGCGAACCTGCCTGGTACTCCTCGCTCAGATCACCATTCTACAACGAAAGCCATCGCCGCCTCCGCGACAATGTTCGCAGCTACATAGACAAAAATGTCCTGCCTTATTCCTTCGAGTGGGAAGAGAAAGGAGAAGCGCCCGTTGAAGCATCCAAGGCATGGCTGAAATCTGGGATCGGCCTGGACGACATTCCCGTCCAGTACCGGCCGGCTGACGTACCTAGCTTGTCTGGATTGGCACCTGGTGAGATGGATGCATTTCATATGCTCATTATTGCAGATGAGACTTCCAGAATTGAAGGGGGTGTCAATATTGCCCTTGGAGGAGCCTCCGCTATCGGCGCGCCGCCAATTATTCACTTTGGAACTGAAGAGCAAAAGTCCAAATGGCTGCCAGGGCTGTTTACCAAAGAGACCAGTTTTTGTCTAGGCATTACCGAGCCATCTGGCGGGTCTGACGTCGCGCAATTGAGAACTACGGCGGAAAAGACACCTGACGGTAAATTTTACATTGTCAATGGCGTTAAGAAATGGATTACGGGTTCGCCATGGGCGACGCACATGACAACAGCAGTCAGGACAGGCGGGGAAGGTATGGAAGGTATTTCCGTCCTTGTTATTCCCATGGATTTACCCGGCATAACCGTCGACAAAATCCAAAACAGTGGACAGAATGCAGGCGGTGCATCCTTTGTGGATCTGGACAATGTCAAGGTTCCTGTTGAAAATTTGATCGGCAAGGAGAACAAGGGCTTCGCCATCATCATGCGCAACTTTAATCGTGAGCGATTCTTGCTGGCGGTGCAGTGCAACCGCAAGAGCCGTACATGTCTGGCACATGCCTTCCAGTATGCTTTGCAAAGGGAGACGTTTGGCAAACCGTTGATTCAGTACCAAGTGATACGGCGAAAACTTACAGAGGTTGCCCATAAAGTCGAAGCCCACTGGGCCTGGATGGAGCAGCTTGTTTACCACATTGGAACCTCACCAGATGGATGGCAGAGCCCTGACGTCGCAGGTCGTCTCGCCCTTCTCAAGGTCCAAGGAGGACAAATTGTAGAGCTGGCTGCTCGCGAAGCGCAGCAAATCTTCGGTGGCGCCGGCTACCAGAGAAGTGGCCCTGGCGCAACCGTGGAACAGATCAGTCGCGACCTTCGGATGCTTGTGAGTCTTCCAACATAGAAAAAAGAAATAGTACCCTACGGAAAGAAAATCTTATTAACGTTCATCTGGCAGGTTGTTGGGGGTGGCAGCGAAGAAATCATGGCTGATTTAGCCATTAGACAAGAGCTAATGATGGCTAAATCAAAGCTCAAACTTTAAGATTCTCATATCAGACGTTTCCAATGCAAGGCTGCCCGAGCAATTGCATCCATATCTGTATAAATCAGTTGCTGTGCCATTGGGCAGATTTTATTCACCATAATAGTTTAGTCAACACATGTGCCGATCAGATTCGGTTCTCCCATCTCGCGCGTCATATCCACGAGTAGTTACAATTTTCAGCCAAAAACTGCACTACTATGGCAACGCCTTTGCAAAGAGGCATTAGCACCCTCTAGGCTTCCGCTGTCTCTGTCTCGTGACGCATTACGAAACTATTGTGTCTACTAATATAAAGTCTATTCCCTGGTGGCTTTTTGATTCCATGCATCGACCTGGGCGGGCGCAGATTATTGTGGTCGGGATATCGCCGGCTCTGCGCGCCAAAAGTTTAATCGCAGATCGCTGGAGCAACGTCAGCTCATCGGCTTGTTGACAAGTCGAGCTTTTTAAACGATTAAACGTACATCTCATCTTCGGTCACTTCTTTTCTTTATTATAAAACAACGCAAGACCACGGTGTAGTCATACTGCTACGGCTCTAGTGGTGTGGTCGCAACCCTAGCAGCGCTATTGTGACGGCAAACCAGGCAACATTGCTCGAGAAGAAAATCGAAGGAGAAAATTCTCCGACATCGCGTTAAAATAACCTTAGCGTCCAGGGACTGACGCTATGTATTTGGGCTCAGACTGACTTTCTAACTTAGAAAAAGAACCTTCGGTAGCTCAAGCCACGGGTTCTAGAGCGTCACCACAGTGACAAGCTGACAGTAAGTACCAGTTTTAAGTATAAATATCATGGCATGTTTCCTTCCTGCTCCTGTGATTCAAACTCATCTAGGCTTTTGACACAGCAGAAAATACTTAACCAGCGCCTCAAAGCAGAGCCTCACTATTTCACTATGAAGTTCTCGACCAGTACCGTCCTGTGCCTCTTCTCCGCCGGCGCGTATTCCGCTGTCATCGACGTGAGAGATGGTGCTGCCGTAAAGGCTGTCTTCTCCTCCATCCAGTCTGGTATTGACTCCCTTACTGTCGCAGCCAAAGATTTCAATGGAAGCATTCAACCCGTCATCGAGGAGTCAGACAAGTTGATCGACACCATTGCTTCTGGCACCGCGACCATCCGCGACTCTACCAATCTCGGTATTGGTGAGGTCTTTGGCCTCATCTCGCCTGTCAAAGAGCTGCATCAGCACGCCCAGATGCTCAGCGACGAGTTCAAGGGCCGCGTCTCGACCATTGGACAAGCTAAGGGCTGCGCAATTACTCGGGAGCAGCTTGGCAAAATTAGCGACGGTACGAGCGCTCTCATTGACGCTCTTGTTTCCATAGTTCCACCTGCTGCCCAAGGCGTAGCTAAGAATCAGGCATCCAAGATCACAGCCATCATTGAGGATGCCAAGGCTAGCCTTGCTGAGGACAAGTGTGTGGATGCCGCTTAAGCTTGGAGGTTCCGGTTCGGAGAGGATACCGTTCAAGTCAAAAGTTTGGACATTACAGCCGTCTTTAATCAAACTTTAGATGGCAAACTTGCAGTTAGAGAAATCCAGTCAATATTTCATAAACGAATATGTCGCAAGGAATGGCACAACATCCCGCACCGACTAGTAAATACGTGAGGCACTACTTGCTGCCGCCCGGAGCTTTTCAGCGATGGAATACGCACCTCCCCCTTCACCAAACATTCCCCTTACATCTTCGACTAGCAGTTCGGGCTTTTCATATGCCGCAAAATGGCCGCCTTGTGCGTGTCGCTTCTGGAAAACAAGTGGACCTAGCGCTTTACAGAACGCGATCGGTATGGGGGAAATGTCCTTGGGAAAACAAGAAACACCTAGTGGCACGGAAACATATTGAAGCGACTTTCGAGTCTCGATACTCTCAGTATGCCTCGCTTCATAGTAAATTTGAATACTTGCCGCCGCACCTGCCTTTGAGAACTGGTAGATGGAGACCCATGTCAAAATCTCATCGTCTGTCCATGGGTATTCATCAGTCCAATCTCTCAGCTTCTCGTAAATCCACGCCAGCAGACCAACTGGAGAGTCAGCTAGGGAGAATCCAAGGGTTAAAGGCTTGGTACTCTGTTCTGAAAGATAGCCGGATCCCTCTTTTAGGTACCAGCCGAGACGGGAAAGCCCTTCGCTTTCCGGCTTCGTAAACCATCTAAGCAGATAGTATAAACCGAACCAGCTGGCATTCAAAAGCCCGGGGAAAATCATTTGCATGTTAATGTGCGATGCAAGGCAACTCTCGGGAAATTGTGCGCTAATTGAGCGAGTGATGAAGAAACCCCAGTCACCGCCCTGGGTCACTGTGGTGTCGCGGATGTTAGTAAACACTACCAAAATGTAAGATATTCTACACTTGCCATATTTATCGTAGCCAAGATTCAACATGACTTTGTGCGCGGCTTGCGCATAATGACAGATGCTGAATCCTTCCTCTTTAACTTTGTCTGAGAATCCAAAATTGGGCAGCGACGGCGCAACCACGTGGAACGACGGGCCATCTTTCGGATTTGTCAAGAGCGGTAGAATTTTTGTGACTTCTAAAAAGCTTCCTGGCCCTGCGACAACGATTAGAAACGGCCATGGGCTTGTTTGTTGTGAGCTGGAAGACTTACAGCCGTGGCAGAATAATAACGGAATACTGTCTGGATTTTTACCCCGTTGATGAATAAAGTGAATGTTGAGCTCGTCAAAACCGTCGACTTTTACTGTCGTGGTAAACTGCGGCAATTTATTTAACCGCGCCTCTTGCGTTCGCCAGTCAAAGCCGGTCTTCCAGTATTCCGCAAGTCGTTTAACTTCTGATCGCGACGCGCCATACTTGTTGACGTCAGAAAAGTCAACCTCCACAGGAAAGGTCGCAAGCTCCAGTTTACTTCGCAGCAGATCCAAACTCTCGTCTGGCACAGCTATTTTAAAAGGCCTGACATTGTTATTTGCCATGTTGACGTCAATTACGCTTCGCAAGATAAATTGCCCCGTCGTGTACAGGATAATTGTTCCTCTCGACTCGGTCATGGGCCAGCAAGCGGGGAAGTTGGTGTATTTCTACTGGTACTTTGGGAACGGAATTCCGTAGATGCTCCGCCCCGGTTTGCCCAGGTCAGTCCTCGGTAACTACAATATTCTGTAAAATCGGGCTATTTTGTAACGCGTTTGCATCCATCTTAGCGCATGCCTCCTGACTAACCTGGAAGCCATTAGTTGGTTTTTTGCGTCACTTCGCAGTATACTTCAACTCGATCTATCTATTTCTTTACAAGAGCATGTCCGCCAGCGCCGAGTGTGACATTCCTCTAATAAAGAGTTTGTTGCGCAATAAAGGGTAAAGGAAGGAGAGACGGCAATTGAGAACACGCGTTGTACCTGATTTGCTTCATGCTACTTCAATGCCACCATTCCGTCATCGGGGAGTAAAGCACAAAAGTGTTCAAGTACAAGGCGTTGAACAAATTAACGTGTACATTTTGTTGTTGGTCTTTCCCTCTTTGGACTTTGCGAAGTACCCGCTAATGAGCTGGTAGAGTACATCTGTGGTCTGTATCCCAAGACAAGTTTGACGTCCTCAACTATGGCTGTGCTGCAGATGGTGTAGTCGTGGGAATTTCAGTCCGCACACTATGAACAAGTCATTTGCGCTTGTTTATCCAGAGACGCGTTTGGGCGGCATGACGGCCGCAGGGTTTGGCTGGGCCACCCAGAGCATGGTAGCGCCATAGGTGGTATTGCGCGAGAAATTATCAGAAGGTACACATACTCCGAAACCTGATGGTGCCTGGACGAACGAGACGTCAGCTAGCTAGTTGAAGAACAAGATCTAGTGGACATTCGACTCCATATTTCGGAATTCATCTTACTGGATTGGATGAGGGTGGGCAAAATCGAGAATAATCGCGGCGAGACATTCAGTAATGGCTCTGGCGCTGCTCTGGCGCTGAAAAAGACCAGACATCGCCTCCAAGATCAAGACCGGAAAACATTGGGAAGCTTTCATCTTCATCGACGCTAGCTACGGCGCGGATTTTATGGCTGTCATTAATATTTCCTTTAGGATCGGAAGCAAAAGTAACAGAGACTTTGATGACTGGCTCACTGGTATCTGAATCGCAGAAACTTTTATTACATGGGTCTTGACTCTTTTGTGAGAAAGGAAGGACCAGCACCGGCCTCATTGCGGGAGTTGAGCGCGCTGTGCCAGCAGTGCCAATGGTATCAACGGCGCGTTTCGGTAGCCTACAGTCATTCAACTATGGACTGTGTCTTGCAGCGGAAAAGAACAACCAGATTCCTCTTTCAAACCAGCACACGGACGTCTGTAGAGAGACCTTGAAGTTGTGCATGCAACGGGTTTGTTTGCTCGACTGTTGATGCATACTCTTGAGACTGATTCCAACTTGTTGGGCGATATGAGCACGGATAGGATGGATGGCAACTACAACCATGCAAATGGAGCCACGTATTTCAATGTATCCGGCGAGGAGCACATCATCATTGTTCAGCGGCAATAGCTCTACACCGAGAACTATTTCTGGCTTTATCCAACCACCACAGGGCTCCAAATGTAACTCGAGATTTGGTTGGATGATCACTTTGGGTATTCAAAAGATGATTGGAACAATGATGGTAATTGGCCGTATCTGCTCTACGTACGAGTGTTCGCGCATGAAGCCCGCGCGCACGATGAGGCAACGCGCAATACGCAGAAGCGGAAACGTTTGGCCGACATCGTAACAGGACTTTATTCTTACCCTCTTAGTGTTCATGGGATAGGAAGATTTGTTATTGACAACTAAATATACAATAAAGGCATCACTCTCGAAGTAATTCCCGGTTTGGTATAATAACGTAAAGGCTGTCAATGATGGAATTGGCAATTTCATCAGTACAATCACCATGAGAAGAACACATCTTACATTGCAAGTATAGGAAAAGCAGAAACTTTCTTGGTTAATAGCTGCTGATGAAAAGGTGTTTTCTATCGTCGACTCACGCATGTGCTGATACACTCTGTGATTGTAAATATACACGCCGGGTGTGGATTCCCCAGGCTCTCTCGACGGCCGTACGGAATGAGTGATACCCGCGGGAAGCAGTTGCCAGTCGCATGCAAGCATGTTGCAGCACTATTTTTCAGTCTGAAGCCAAAGATGAGGGGTTGGCTATGCGCGCCTGTATGACGATTGCTGATGTGCCAGCAATCTGTATGAAGCTGCAGAGTACGCCCTTGTTCTTTTGCCCCAAATTAGGAGCAGTATAGGCAGCAGCAGAATGGTAAAGCACAGCACAACGATGATAATATTCATATTTCGAATGCCCATTTTCTTTATCCATGGAGTGAGTCCAAAGAGGATGCCAATCGAGGCTGCGTTGCGGACAAATACGACGCCAACCATAGCAGAGCCGATTATCTAGAGCGCTTGGTATTAGCCCAAACTGGAAGATTTTACGGTCGGAAAAACTGGAAAGCAAACGTACATCATGGTATGAGTCCATCGCATAAGATAAAGCAGCGTCATTGATAACATTCAAGCCAAATCCGAATGCACCAAGTCCGACAGCGATGAGTGGCCATGGAGCCCCCTGCAGCAGAGATCAGTTAGTTTTCGACCGAGAATTTTTTTTTATTTTTTTTGTCTTCTCCTCTCCCGTTTTTTCTTTTTGCTTTTATAAGGTAATTACTGCACGTACGTAGCTTATTGTGAGTCCACTCATTAGAATACCGCCAGGCACAACGATTGCCATTGGCAATGCCAACCACAGACGCATTTCAGGCTCATATACGCCGCCATTTCGTTTTGATAGCCACATTATGAGCTTGTCATTGCCATACCCACCGAAGATAAGGGCCGGAACAGACGTCGCGAACAATGCAAGACTCATGAGGCCAACGGAAGATGCGGAGAAGTTGTATGGTGGCTTGAACAGGTACGTTGACATGACGGACGCAATGACTGCAAAGCAAATTGAGAGGGTCCCAAATGTAACGGCCGAGTATGCAATGGCAGCAAACTTGAACAATGGTATCAGGGGCCGATAGAATTCTGGCCAGATGGATCCGTTTGTTTTGGTGATTGTGGCCATTCTTTCACGGTACGTTTTGGGTCGCATGCTTCTGGCGATGGGAGGCGGCGCACTGGAGACATTGGGGGGGTTGGTGGGTAAAGGCGAGTAGGCAACATTGTCACCTGTAATGGCAGGAGGCTGAAGGTATTCAATGTTGTTGTCGACAGCGCCGACGGAAGGGACGTCGTGGCCGCCCTTGTCTTGTGTTGCTGGGCGGTCGAGCTCCTGGAGTTCGTGGTCGTCGTCGAGATCGATGGGGATGTACTTGGACTCCTCAAACAAGAAAACAACCATGACAAGATTGATGCCGAACAAAATGACGCACCACCACCACATCCACCTCCATCCTTGGCCGTCAACGACATAGCCTGATGCGACTGGTCCGAGGGTGGCGCCTGTGGTTTGGGCAAATAAGAACCAGCCATTCATGGCGGCGTGCTCATGCACGAAGAAGACGTCGGCTATGGTAATCTGCGCAATAGTCTCGCTAATAGCACCGCCAAAGCCGGATAGAAGATTGCTGGCGATGAAGTCGGCGCGGTTGCGGGTCATGGCAAAGAGGACGCAGGCCACCAGCTGCAATGTTGCGCTGAAGATGTAGAGGGGCCGCCGGCCGTACTTGTAGACGAGGGGAACAAAGAGAATGCAGCCCAAGGCCAGACCAACATAGTTGTACGCGGTGCCTGCATTCAAAAAGTCAATGGTAAACTTGAGCTCCTCCTGATAGGCTTGCCAAGCGGCACCGCCGAGGTCAAGTTGGACGAATGTCAGAAATACATAGACATTGACCAGAGTGAAATGGAGAGTCTTTCTCCGGGTAGACCAGTTGAGCGGGTCATTCGGGTCAGATGTCGGGATGGGGTGCAATGCTGCGGATGAAGAGGCGTCGGCTGTAGTTGTGTGCTGGTTTGTCAGTGACAGCTGGGTGATGGAGAGGATATCTTGGGGTCACACTAACGATGGCGCAAGTAGACTGTCCCCGGCACCCAGAACTGTTCATCACCCTCTATATTCGGGCCAGAGTTTTGCATTGAGGAACGAGCGGGAAATCAACAGGCTTTGTGTTTTGTACCGTTTGGTCTCTGGATTGTGGGCGGCGGTGGTTGGATGGGATGGGAGCACGCGGCGGATAGATGCGAGTATTAAATGACTCTTGGACAAGAGACAGCATTTGAAAAGTATGGACGCATGAGAGCATCATGTTGCAATCATGTCCCTGAACCGAAAAGAGGGATGATGCGCGACATGTGCATGGATCGTGGCCAGCTGAATGATGAACAATCTGGCTTGCAGGAGACGCCCCGCTGCAGCAGCCAGGACAGCTTCGAGACAGACATCAGACAGCCCACAGAGTAGGCTGCTGTCACGGTCGAGGCTACAATGACCATGGCAGGATAGAGAGTCCGGAATAATTCATTTTTGTCTCGGATAAAATGTCACCCTGATGAAAGCAAGACAACACGGCATTTTCTGGGAGGGCTCTTTATCTTTGTTTCTTTTTTTTTTTGGGCCATCTGCTTGATGGACATCGGATGGACAGCGGATGGACGGATGGGCGGGAAGCCTAAGCCAGCTCTGGTTAGTTGGTTCGTTAGTGGCGGAAAGTGCCCTTTTACCGCATTCCAGCTGAGAGCCACAGGCCACCACAGCACAGTGCTGGGCCAAGGAACCACTGCACCTCGCTCCCCCCGCAGATTCGATCCCAATCGCCATCTTGATCGTTTCTTGTTGTGTAACGAATAAATGGTGTTTATTGTTTCTGTTGTAAAAATTGCCACGAGACTGACATTCTTGCGCTGCTGTTTTCGGGAGTGTAATTTACATTCCGCAATGGTTCACAGCATGGCATCAGCGCCAGAGGCATGATTCTACAGGTAGTCCCGTTGAACTCATCATGGCCAGTATGCACTACCAGTAGACTACGTTACGTCTTACTGTACTCGAGGTGTGAGCGGATCGAGGTTTTAGCTCTATGGTAAAGGCAAATGAAATGCATCAACATCTACTGCGTGCGTTTGCCACGTATGCGCAGCTTGCCACAATCACGCTGAGTACGACTGGGCGGTTTGTTTGGCTCAGGCTTTGTAGTGGTAGTGTTGATTGGATAGCACGGCACAAACTTGGCCTGGGGCTTCGATCCTGTTATTTAGGGTTTCGCGTGTTCCTGCTGCGTCCCTTGTGGTTTTCGTTGCATGCCAGGCTAGAAGGGCAAATCAAAACCGCGAAATAGCATGAAAACTCAAAATTCAGAATAAAATAACTTACCTTGGACCTCTCTTTTTCTTCTCTCGTTTGACAGAAAGGCTTGTCAAAATATTGTGCTTCCTGGTCGGCATAAAAATCCAACCTCGTATATAGGGTAGGTTCTAGTTGCATTGAAGCGACCTGGGTGCCAGTTTGTTCTTCCGCTGGCCATTGGCGTAACGCACCACTGTAATAAGCAAGCAGTCTACCTAAGTAGGTAGGTAGTAACTAGTTCACAGAAACTGGTTCAAAGAGCTCGCCCACTTCCTCCCGCCAGAAATAATTCCAGACTTCTCATGTCAGTCAGCTCAATTTTTGCTGGCCACAAGATTCGCCTTCAGTGACTTCTCCATCAACTTGACTACAGTTCTTGCTGTTGCTAGTGCTGTATGCTCCTCTGTCTCTGCTTTCTACTCCATACTCTGCGTCTCGATTCTTTGTCCCCATCGTGCAAGCCAAAACAGTGCCAGTGAACGGCCGGGTACGTAGACACGCTGCCCGTTACAGCCTCACCAGCCACACCAGCCACTACTGATGATGGAGCCAGCGCCATCCTGGCAATAATAACTAATACAACCTGCAGTGAATGTACCTGCAAATTAACGGGGTAACTAGCATTCCCTTCTATTCAACCGGGCAACTCGGCGCTCCGTGACGTGGAACACCCACAGACTCAACAGCGTCAATGCTCCATCAGTGGCAGTGGATACGGACGGAGTACTGCGGGAAAACATGACATTAGCAGACCGACCACACACGTACCAGTAAATTGTAGCCAACACAAGATTATGTATGGAGCTATTCATGGGGAATAAATGGAGTTGCTCTATAATATCCTGCTCATTCCTCCGCGTGACCTTTTATTATAAGATCATTTTCCACCTCGTTTGTGGAGACTGCACTTCTGCCAGCGGAGTAACTGTGATTTAGAAAGGATTCCCGGCACCATAGCCTGCAAGATTGACAGGGACAAGGCAAACCCCAGGAAACTTTAAAATCATTAGAAAATCTTTCTTTCGCCTGTACAAGCATCATTCGGCCCATTGCCGGCCTTTAATTGCCTCGCTTTCTCTCCTGTCTAGAAATGCGGTTTTATCAACACCCGTCTTGGCAATACATCGCTTACTTTTGTGACAGTGGACCAATCTCTTTTATTATATTTCCTTAATCGCCCAAGTACATTTGCAATGCCTGCTTAGCCTCGGCCTCTTCGTCGGCAGATTGTGGATTGGTCAAGTGTTGGGGTTCTCGATCCCTGGGGTCTCCGCTACCGGCACCAAGGTGTAGGTTTTTTGCATAATTTTTTTCTCGGTGGGCGACGGCAAAGTTGCCGAGTTGAGCTCAAGCTCAAGAACCCACCGGCAATCCCCAGCACCGATGCGTACCAGTACATAGCTACAGCAACCTCAAGTCGACTTCCCATATCACCCTAAGCACCAGTACAAGCATTCGTGTGTTTTCCACGTTTACCATTTAATATTGAATATTCAATACTATGGCGTTATTCCCTTTCTTTGCGTTTTTTCGTTTCATATCGTACCATCTTACAATAAAAAGGTCCACTGTACTCCGTACTCCGTAATAAATAATACATTTAGTACAAAAAAGTTATTCTGATCTGGGGCCAATAAACCCTGACGTAATTAAAGTCACACCCAAGGCAGGCAAATTCCTCGGCCAACACTCCACCGCCGTCGAACCGGCGGAACTTGGCTTCCACAGCAGAAACGTGGCTGGTGACGCTCGATGGCGGCTGACGAGGGCTGACCACAGTCCGTCATAATCTGGCGCAACAGGATCTAGCTGCTCTGGGCTCGCTCTGGTTGCCTTTGACATCCAACATTCATCAACTAGTCACTATTTAGAAAGTCGTAGGACACACAAAGTTGAGCCTACCGAAGAGCTGCTGCCCAAGAGCCCCATGCTTTTATGTATTGCACAAATGAAGCTGGAGCCAGGGTGGAGTTGGCCGTCTTTTCATACTGGGTACATATGTATGTATACCAGTAATTGCGGGTTTTTTTTTTAAACTGTCATGACACCTCCCCCGTCAAGCTGTCAAGCTGCCCGTGGGGGATCTCACTCGTGATTAATCGTGCAAATTCAACGGTGGAGAGACTACACCACATATCCATGTATCTGTTGGGAGTTTATTAGACGCCAAGTGGAATTCTATTCGGGCCGTGGACTCGCCAGTGTAACTCTTTTCGCTTTCCTACAAATGAAACTGCCGCCTCGACGCGAACTGGTAATGCTCCATGGGCCACCTCACGCAGTAATAGTGGGCTGACGCACCACTCCAGGAAAAGTAACATTAGGGAATTGCCTCAATGCGTCTACCCCAACGCTGTGCCAACCCCGAGCGGAAGCTTGCAACCTGATGATCAGAGTTCAATACCCAGTACGACCTACTCCGCCGTACAGGGAACCCCGGTTCGTGCTGGAGAGCTGCACCTTCACTCCAACCCTTGGTTTTCTCGCAGGGCATTCCGGAACGGTGAAATCTACAAAACGGAATGCAACACCACCAACCGTCAGCCACGCATCTTCTCCCCCTCCATCCCCCACCAATTTTTTTTTTTTTTTTTTTNNTTTTTTTTTTTTTTTTGCAATAGCAGGTCGGACAAGCCGCCGGGCAACCCAGCCGGGTTGCATCAACCGAAGCTGATCGCCAAGCCACAATTGCGGAAAACCGGGTTTGACTAGGTTAGTGTCCCCCGCACAAATGGCAGTATTTCGGACCTATCGTCGGGGAAATTTCAAGCCATGCTACGGAGTATTAACTAAGATGTTGCGTGCGGGCGTAAAGTTGCCCAAATTGATGGTCTAAGCGTGATAGTCTGGACATCACAATGCCCATTTTGAAGGCAAAAAGTACAAGTGGATAGTAGCGCACGACAGAGAGTGGGAAGAGTCCCAAGCAAGCTAATACGCTATTGGACGAGGGTATGTATTGCCACATTTACCGGCAGTTGACTCTCCTAAAAAAAAAGTTCTAGAAAACCACGCCCGCAACGGGAGCCTGATCAGCACAACCGTGCTGAACGGCCGGGGGGAGAGGGGGGGGAGGTGATGACGTCCCAGCTGAGGCTGACGTCTGGCCCAGAGATGAATAAAAGGTAGGTATACTCCGCGGGAAACCAAATATCTTTTCAACCACCCTCAATTAGCTGCCTGGCATGATTGCTCCGGTATGTGGTCAGCAACAATTGCTCATCGATTTGCAGTCGCACTAACATGCGCCTAGATTACTCAATTGGCGGCGGCCCTCGCGCTGCTTGGCACTGCGACAGCTTCCGATGATAGAATCTCAAGAGCCCTACACCATGTCGAAGCTCGTGCCGCAAAAGATCCCAAATCCAGCCCCTACGTGTACGACACTGCTTTCGCGGGAGTCACCTGGGATGTTCGCAATTGGCGATTGGCTAGCACTGTCCTGGACCAGGGACACTACCAATCCCGTGGCTCAGTGGCCAACGGCTACATTGGTCTGAATGTGGCTGGCGCTGGTCCATTCTTCGAACTCGACACCCCAGTCAATGGCGATGACATCAATGGCTGGCCGCTCTTCTCCCGCCGCCAAACATTTGCTGGTCTCGCCGGCTTCTGGGACCAGCAGGAGAGAGGTAATGCCAGCACCAACTTTGCCTGGCTGGATCAGTATGGTGGAGAGAGCTTCATCTCCGGTATTCCGCATTGGGGCGGAATCATCCTTGATGTAGGAAACGGAGCGTACCTCAATGCCTCGGTCGACGAGAAAACAATCTCCAACTACACAACCACATACGACTACAAGGCTGGTGTGCTGTCGTGGAAGTACACATGGTCCCCGAAATCTCACGCAAGCAAGTTTAACATCCAATTTGACTTGTTCGCCCACAAACTGGACATCAACACTGCCGTTGTTCGCTTGTCCGTCGAGCCTTCATCTGACACCAATGCGACCATTGTGAATGTCCTCGATGGCTACTCTGCTGTTCGCACCGATTTCGTTGACTCTGGTGTCAAAGACGACTTTATTTACTCTGCAGTCAAACCACTGGGAGTAAACGTTACTGCCTACGTCTTTGCCACGCTCGAGTCCAGCCCTGACCACAAATTAGGCCCTGGCAAGCTGACGCATGATCAAGCCTATCTGCACACCAATGACTCTAGCATTGCGCAAAGCCACAGCATCAGCCTGAAGGCCAGGAAGCGAGTGCATGTCACTAAATATGTCAGTGTTGCGTCAACAGATGCTTTCAAAGACCCCAAGAGTCACGCCCTCAGCGCTGCCAAGAAGGCTAGAAAGCAAGGGTTTGATGGTCTGCTTCGGTCTCATGTCTCGGAATGGGCGCAAGTGATGCCAGACCACTCTGTAGATGATTTCACGTCTGAAAATGGAACTCTGCCAAATGAGCCGTCTATTATCGACGATTCGATCATGGCGGTAGTGAATCCGTACTACCTCTTGCAGAACACGGTCGGCGACAATGCCATCGAGGCCGCTGCTGGTGCTCCACTCAACGAGCATAGCATCTCTGTCGGCGGCCTGACATCAGACTCGTATGCTGGCATGGTGTTCTGGGACGCCGAAACTTGGATGCAGCCTGGCCTGGTTGCCGCTTTCCCTTCCTCCGCTAAGCGAATTGTCAACTACCGCGTGAATCATTACGCTCAAGCCAAAAAGAATGCACAGACTGGATATGTAGGGTCCCAAAACCAAACCTTCATGTCTCCAGACGCTGCGCTGTATTCTTGGACTAGCGGTCGAGCTGGAAACTGTACTGGAACTGGGCCGTGCTTTGATTATGAGTATCACTTGAATGGTGACATTGGTCTTGCGTTGATCAACCAGTGGGTTGCGACTGGTGACGATAAAACCTTCCAGGATTCATACTGGCCCATTTACAACTCCATTGCGACGGCATTCGCGGACCTGCTCAAGCCGAATGGAAGCAGCTGGACCATTACCAACATGACTGATCCTGACGAATACGCCAATCATATCGACGCGGGCGGATATACCATGCCACTCATCTCCCAGACCCTTCAATATGCAAACCAATTCAAGAAACAGTTTGGCGGCGAGGCAAATGAAACCTGGACAGACATGGCCAACAACGTTCTGATCCTGCGCAGTAACAACATCACACTCGAATATACTACGATGAACAACAGCGTGGCAGTGAAGCAAGCGGATGTCGTTCTGAACACATTCCCGCTGGACTACACGAAGAATTACAGCCCCCAGGAAGCATTGAATGACCTGGACTACTTCGCGCTCAAGCAGTCCCCCGACGGCCCGGCCATGACCTACGCAATCTTCTCCATTGTGGCCAACGCCATCTCACCTTCCGGATGTTCTGGATACACGTATGCCAGATATTCTTACTCATCGTACGCTCGCGCGCCCTTCTACCAGCTCTCCGAGCAACTGGACGACGACGTAACTACGAATGGCGGAACGCATCCCGCGTACCCATTCTTGACTGGTCATGGTGGAGCCAATCAAGTTACGCTTTACGGATATCTTGGGCTGCGACTCTTGCCTGACGACATTCTCCACATTGATCCGAACCTGCCACCTCAGGTGCCTCAGATCAAATACCGCACCTTTTACTGGCGCGGCTGGCCCATTACAGCATCCGCAAACTATACTCATACGACAATTTCTCGTGCAGTCCATGTCAAGCCACTTGATACGGCGGACCAACGGTTTAAGAACACAACGATTGCCGTCAGCGTTGGCCAGACAGGAGGCACCATTACAAAGTATTCGCTTCCCGTCAACGGCAGCACGGTCATCATACCGAATCGCAAGATTGGTAGCATTCAAACAGCTGCAGGAAACATTGCGCAGTGCCAGCCGGCCACTTCCACAGATGACTTTGTTCCTGGCCAGTTCCCTATCAGCGTCGTCGATGGAGCTGCTTCCACAAAGTGGCAGCCCAAGTTTGCAGCCAACCTAAGCTCTGTGACTGTTTCCTTGCCTGCCGCAGACCAGGGCAAGAGAATTACGGGCTGTTCACTTGACTGGGCCCAAGCACCACCGGATAATTTCACAATGCTATTCCACAACGAGTCGACCATTTCAAGCAGCAGCGCCGCCAATAGCGACCTGCACTTCAGCGTCAAGGTTTCCAAGCCGTACGATGCAAACTCCACATCAATTGATGTTATTCAGCTGCCTCAGGGCAACAGCACAAATATTACATTCACCGAATATATTGCTGCTTCAAAGTTTGCGACACTTTTCATCCAAGGCAACCAAGCACTTGATGCGGTTGACCTGGCACATCGCAACGGAACTGGAGCAACCGTTGCGGAGTGGTCTATTTTGACGAGCAACTAAAGTACATTGGAAGAAACGAATATATGAAACACCCAGAATAGCTTTAATGAATAGCTTTAATAAATTATGTTGCCTGAAAGACTCTGAAACAGCCTAGACGATCCATTGACGGCTCAACTGCGAGAGCGTAATTTTTGTCATGGCTAGATGACGTTTCTGTGATGCTTAGGCACCATGGACAGCCCGTTTTCTTTCTTGCTTTCTTTTTTTTTTTTTTTTNNTTTTTTTTTTTTTTTTTTTTTCGATTGCCCAACAAGCTGCAGTCTTACATCTCATAGCATGGCAGGCCTGCAATGCCCATTTGGTAATCCGCCTTGACCGCTAAATAACAAACCGCCAGTGTACGCAAACGTCTTCGAGCCAAACTATGGCAAAAATCGGAATGACGGTGTCCTGGTAAGTCACTTCGCGGTACCACGAGGCCACTCCTGAGGTACTCTGACAAGCAACCAAATCTTACATTACGATCCTGTGTCTGCTACTGGCACCGCTCATGTCACAGGGCCACGTATACTGTTGCTAAGAATACAACATATAAAATATCCAATGTACGATTTTCCAGAATATATTAATTGCAATAGCCCGTATATTTATGCCTTTCATATCTTTCAATCCAAACTGTGCTTGTGTCGTGCTCGTTTCTTGGCAACGACAAAGTCTTGAGGCACTGTATTTAGGCGAGACAGACCTAACAGACCTCCTGAAAATAAATAGTTGGAGCGTATCAGCAAGCTTGCCTAGTAGTCCCCTACGGTTGGTGACCATCGGCCACTATGTATAGCCCGTAACCAAGTTCTACCAACTACGTAAGGTACCTACCTACCTTTAGCGCTTACAGCGTCTGCAAGCTGTAATGCTTGCCTGTAAAATAGCCCACACCTCCTAAATGCCCGAACGCTCAGCGCTGGAGGCACAGCGGGCACATATCTGCGGGCAGACCTACACCGGCTCGCATTAGCTGCTTATTTTTAATGGCAATAGCGAGGCAATGCCCTGAGCGTGATACCATAATATGGGCTGTCAGCATTTACGTCTCCCACAGAATGAATTTGAAAAACTCTGCCTCCCCATCATCCCCAAACTCTCACGACCAGTGAAGCTCGAGTCTTTCTGTAGTACCATGGATTTCTTTCATTCTAGCCAATTTACAGATCATGTGGAAGCCTTAATGGCGGAGCATCATGTCCCTGGACTCTCTGTCGGAATTGCACTAGGCAAGTCGGAAACTGCTACGAGAGGATTTGGTGTCGCATCCGTTGAGAAAAACGATTCATGTACCGCAGATACTCTGTTTGATATCGCTTCTTCTGCAAAATCACTCACTGCAGCGGCTGTGGCACTGCTGGTTGACGACAAGACGAACCACCCCAACGTTCAATATGACGCTACCATGGCATCCCTACTGCCGGATGATTTTGTAATGCCGGATGCGCACTACACTGACGGAGTTACTGTCGAGGATGTTTTAAGTCACAGGACTGGAATGGCAAGGTAGCTTTCGCCAGACTGAATAACCATAACCTTGCTAACTGTGCTGGCTAGCCATGATAATTCCTACATGGGCATACATGCAGCGCAACCAGACAACGCTCGTTCAATCACTAGAAATCTTCGAAACCTCACAGTGGCTGCTCCGCTCCGCTCTAGGTATCTCTATTGCAACATGATGTACACGGCCGCGACACACCTTGTTGAGGTAGAGACTGGCACAAGCTTTGCAGAATTTCTCGAGGACCGCTTCTTCAACCCACTCGGCATGCAGTCAACTTCTCTCCAGCCCGCAAGGGCTCGTGAGAAAGGTCATGGTGATCGCATCGCCAAGGGGCATCTTTGGAACAAAGGCTCATACCACGAGTTTGACACCCCGGACTGTCCAGAAGGCCAAGGGGCAGGCTCAGTCATGTCTAGCGCAAATGACTTTGTTAAATGGGTCAAGGCGCTGATGAATCAGGAATCGCCCATCAATGAACAAATATACCAAGGCTTAACGAAGATGCGGTCCATCGTCAACCCGAATGCAAGACGCCTGAAGCCACACACGACACCTGCTGTATATGCAGCGGGAATGGAGGTGTACTATTATAGAGGCGAAATGGTTGTGGCCCATGATGGAAATATTCCTGGCTTTGGTAGCCGTTTTGTCTTCTTGCCGAGCAAAAAGCTTGGTGTCGTGGTTTTGGGCAACTCTTCCGGTGCAGGCGCTGTTGCCAACCTCACAATCAGAGCCTTGATTGATGAAATCCTCAATGTCCCTTCCTCAGATAGGCAGCTTCGTGCCAAACCAAAGCCCAAAAAAATCCCTATTCGTTCAGCTCCTGCGACAGAGAACGAGGCAACCGGCGCTACTGAGGGAGCCGCATCACCACCAAAGGCGTCCACGGAAAAAGAGGCCAAGAAGGGAAATAAGCCAGAGAAGAGCTCTGCAGCGGCTCCAGCAAATCAAAAACAGAAGGGAGGGAAAAAGCCACAGCAACCACAAGAAACACCACTAGAGGCGTACCTTGGGACCTTTACCAACACGGGCTATCGAAGCATAGTCGTGCAGATCGAGGAAGGCAAGCTCTTCGTTGACGCGAGCGACCGCGCATTCGGCTTCACTCTCACCTTTGAGCATAAACGCGAACAAAGAGAGTACATTGCACATTTATGTGATACACTCGAAGGAGGAGATGACCCCATGGATGCAGAGTTTGTGTTTGAGAATGACCATGCTGTGCGGCTTGGCTTAGACTTGGAGCCTGCAATTCGGGACTTGATTTGGTTTGACCTTGTAAAGCCTCCAGCATAGCGCTGGGTATTTTAAGACTCAGATTCGCATTTATGACGCAATGTGGAAGGATGAAAGGGCGAAAAGGGATAAAATAGAAACTCAATCAAATATCAACAGCAATAAATTTTAAACATTATAACTCAAGAGCCTCTATCCAGTGGTGTATGAGGTTGCACTGTCCTTCCAGTAGTTGGTTACAGGTTTCGCGGTTGTGCCATGAGCGTCAGCGTAATGGTTCAAAGCCACAAAAACCAAAGCTCTACGGCCAAGAATATAAACCCTATCTTTACTACTTTTATTTCAAATATTCGCTTCCTCCGAAATGGCCGTCACAGAGTACGCTTCACACTTGCTTCTCGGAGGTCTCCAACTACCCAGTTTTTAGGCCATCGTACAAAGCTTTAAAGGCCGACGAGGAGTTGGCCAAAAGGTCTCGTGGCCTACCAGTCTCCAGCACGACTCCGTTTCCCAAAAGTATGACCTTGTCATAATCAAGGATCGAGTCCAATTTATGAACAATGGAGATTACCATCCGGTCCTGAAACTCTTTCTCAATAATACTTTGCATTAGGTTTTCGGACTCCTTGTCGACACCACTTGTCGCCTCATCCAGAATTACAATTTTTGCAGGATTGAGAACCGCCCGAGCAAGACAGAATAACTGCCGCTGGCCGTGGGACAGAGTTTCTTCATTCATATCCTCATCCAACCCACCCCTGGCCTCGAAGAGGTCCCACAGGCCAACAGATTCGAGAACTTCTTGGATTCGTTCCGTAGTTGCGTCCTCCGTTGGGTTGATATTCTCATGGACAGTCCCGTGGAGAAAGAACGGATGTTGAGGAACAGAATTTAGCCTTGAGCGAATAAGTTGGCGTGGTAACGTGCTAATATCAACTTGGCCAATAGTAATGGATCCATAATCAAGGTCGAGCATGCGGAGCAACGCAGAAACTGTTGACGATTTGCCGCTAGAGAGATTGGTTAGTACAGAGAGAAGCGCCAAGATACACAACTTTACTAGTCTTCACTCACCTTCCAGTGCGGCCACATATTGCAACTTTCTCGCCCATATTAACGGTGAAGCTAAGATCTTTGAGGACCGGGCCTGCATCGCTGTCGTACGACGCGGTGACGTTCTTAAACTCGATGGAAGCCGACGAGTCCGGCCAATCCTCCGGAACATGGCCAACTTCGTTCGGCTGGTTCTCATCCTTGGTGTGTAGTATGTAGGACCGGATTCTAGAAATGGCACCTAGTCCCATCTCAACCTGTGTCCATTCTGTTACCAGCACTTGAAGGGTTGTACTAAACGTGACAACCTGGTAGAGAGCCACACCAAGAAACCCGGTAGATCCACCCTTGACATTTGTGGCAAGACCAACGAGGAGCAGTGCAAGGCCCGCAACAAAGAGGTCCAAGACTAGTGTAAGCCATCGCTGAATACACCAGAGAATGTAATATGGCTTCTGTGACGAGTTTAAGACGCTGTAATTCTTTCTCTCATACTGCTCGGACCACCCAAAGGCACGGATGCAAGATATGCCTCCAAGTGTCTCCAAGAATTGAGAAAAAAGAGGAGCTTTCGCCTCAATATCAAGGATACGTATCTGACGCGAGGTTCTAAGGTAGTACAGCTGAATTACGCCAATGGCAATAATACAGAAAGGTATTGCGATCGCAACATAACCGGAGCTGATGAACACCAGAACAGCCGACATAATAGCGCTGAGAAACTGGAAGACAGTTTGATCAAGAGACTTGGGGAGGTCATTGTCGATGAGCTCAAGATCTTGGCTGAACCGGTTGATAATTGTACCCGCATCGGTCGATGTAACGAAAGACGTTGGTGCCCTGAACTGATGGTTAGTCAACAGTCTCTATCGCGGATGTTCGATTTCAAGTTGAAAAGATTCTTTTCGGTCTTACCTCATCGTGGTTGTTAATAGAAGTTCGTGGAACTTCTTTGAAGTACGGGGAATTACCACTAGATTGTAGACAGTGTCTGCAAGCGAGCAGCCAACGAGGGTGAGTCCAGCAAGTGCACCGTAAACGCCAAGATAATATCCAATACGCTCGTTTGGATGCTCTGAGTTGTAGTTCGTCCATTTTTGTAACCACACAGACGGAAAGTTAACACCAAACACGAAGACTGAGCACGCCAGAAGGTAGGCAAGAATTGGCCAGGCTCCGGCCACCTTAGCATAGAAGGCATAGACTTGGAGATCTCCGGTTTGTGCTGCACCACCCTCGTGGTCATCTTCACCATCAAGATCAACTCCGATTTCTTGAAGTGTCTCGTCGGATATTTCTAGTTCCGGTCGCTGAGTGATCCTGGGCTCGCCTTGAATAGAGAGGTCAGCAAACGCGGGACTAGCACGGATGCTTTCCCAGTCACCCTGCTGCATGACTTCACCCCTTTCATTCATGACAATGATATTATCGGCATATTGAAGATGGGAAAAGCTGTTTGTAGCCATTATGACAGTGGAGCCCATCTCTTTCAACAGCCCAGCGCGTCCAAATACGCGCTCCAGGATGCCGCGCTCAGTAACACGATCGAGGCCAGTCAAGACGTCGTCTAAAACTAGGACAGGGCTTCGCGAGAACAACGCCCTGGCAAAAGACACACGCATCTGCTGGCCACCACTGAGACGAGACCCGCGACTACCAGTGTTTGTCTGGTCTCCATCAGGTAGCTCTTGAAAGTCCCTGAGCAGCAGGCACGCCTGAGCGACAATATTGTACCATTTTTCCTCAAATGTTAACATGCCAATAATGTTGCTCTGGATTGAACCCCATGTGATCCACGGCGTCTGGGGGCAGAAGGCGGCGGTAGAAAAGGACGTCATGACTGTACCAATGACTGAAGACATTTCGCCGAGAAGGAGACGCAGAAAGGTTGACTTGCCACAGCCTACTGGGCCAAATACCATTGTGGTCTTGCCCTTCTGAATAGAAACGTTGAGATTGGCAAGCACAGGGTCGGCGTCAGGGCTGTAGGCAGTGGAAACGTCTGTAATAATGGCTGCAAAATCCTCGTCCCGCATTTTCTCTGATGATGAACTTTCATGAATGGTAGACTTTTCCACCTCATCTTCCGAGGTTGAGGGAGAACGGCTATTAACAACCCGATAGTCCTCGCGCTCGTCAGACTCCAGATATTCCTGGATCCGACGAAACGAGGTCCTAACAGTTTGAATATGCTCGAAACCATCCACTACATGGATCAATGGCTGGTTCATCAACTCAAACAAGCTGAGGGCAGCAAAAGCAACGCCTTGGCTTAGTGTTGGTGTTCCTCTCGCCTTTGCCAGCAGGATGTAGACACCATATCCCCAGACAGGAGCCACAGCGGAGGATGCAAAATCTTAGGGTTAACCCAATCAGCCAAACTAGTTCATTCTAAAACTATAGTTGAATTCACTCACATGAGACTGTGACAAAAATGTTTAGAATTCGATAGCGAAGTGACGCGTGGATCTCTTCCAATCGAAGAGTCCTTAGTGTTGTGGAGACGAGGTCTGAAAGTCCAGTCATTTTGACTGCTTTCATGGAGCCCAATGCCTTTGCAGTTGCGGCCAAACGGCTTTCAATCGCATCGAGCCATGGCTCTTGTGCATTGCCAGCGGCGCCGGCGATTGGCAGGCCAATGATTGTCAGTACTAACGCATGTTAACGCTCTGTCTTGCATCTGTGCCACAACAGCTTGTTCAAGGTACACTTGGCCGGAGCTGGCATCTTTCTTCAACTTACAAATGATCCATATGATTGGTGCAACCATTGCAACGCCAAGGCGACCGTATAGCAACCAAAGAGCGATCGCGATATCTGTTACACTCGCATAGAGCTCATGGATCAGCGGTAGACTGTGGCCAATGCGATCTATATCGGCACTCATGAGAGTGATGGCTTCGGCATCGGTGATATTTGCGAGATCCATTTTAAGAGTTTTGTTGAACACTAGGGCAATTAGGCTTCCGCGATAAATCGTAAGCAGTCGATAGGTTTTATGCTGATATACGGCGTATGAGACCTTGCAATTGTCAGTTACCGATCCACGAGATGACGACAGAAAACTGCTTACAGCTATACCAACGTACACAATTCCATACGCTGCAATGAGGCCGTACGCTGTGGATTCTGTGTTTGCTGTGTGCTGTTCATCGATGAAGTCAAGAACGCGCTCAACTAAAAATGGCTGGGCGAAAAGGAAGCCACTGTAGCTGAGTCGGGGAAGGACCCCTGCCAGAAACTGCCACTTATAGTGTCGTAGGAATACCCAGAAGAGAGAATGCTTTGATGATTTTGGCGCTGTTCATTGTAGTTAGTTTGAGCCCAAGAGTTTCTTGCACATTTTGCGTACCTGATTCCCATTCTTCCATTAGACTTGTAGGTTTCGCAGCCAATTCGATCTCTTTATCGAGCGCAAACAGTTGCTTGACCGTCAATTTGGTGTGAAAGCCCTGAATAAACAGGCTGTTGAGCCAGATGAAAAGGGCTCTATTGAGCGCTCCACACGTTTCTTCGTGGGAAGCACGCGCAAATTCTGGTAGGAGCCACTGTCGCTTTTCAATGTTTTCTAGAACAAAAAGGACTAGCTTTACGCCATAGCCCACTGCATTGACAATTGCAACAGCGTCATTGTTTGTGTAGGAAAATAGCGTGCGCGTGCGGGCAAGGTCAAGAATGAGAGACACCCCGAGAAAAACCAGTATAGATGTCGGTGGCCGGACTGTGTACGCATGCTCGCGATATGAGCAAATCAATAAAATGACTGAGCCGGTGAGGGATAGAGCCAGGCAAGCAACTGTCGTCGCAGTTTTAGGAATACCCCGTGAAATCCAGAGCGCAAGCTGCGCTGATTGCAGGGCCACGAAGGCCGACAGAAGAACCTGCAGCTGTCAATACAATACTAAACAAGTTAAAGAAATTAACAGGTAAAAAGTTTTCTTCTTACAAATTTGCAAATCAACAGCCAGCTGGTTTTTATTTTCCGTGGCTCTAGCCGAAGCTGGACACAGCGACCAATCATCCAACATACTAAATCTGGTCAGTACACAAAGGGCGGCAGGCTTCGCGCTGTATACTCACTTGCCAGACTAAGAGGTAGAATGGTTAAGATACTTTCCTCGAAAAGGAGAGTGAAATCAAACCCCAACCGACATGACGCATTCACCGTAGGCCCGAACGTATTGTCCGCTGAGCTTGGACAATGCGACAACATGGCTCTGAGTTGCGATTGTGACCGATTCTTCTTTGATGCACAGTATACAATCCCCGAAGCCGCACCTACTTAGGTTGAGAGGGCAGAAACTGAACTATCGTGCTCTCTGGACAATAAGTTGACGAGTGTCTACTGTTCTGACATGGAGCCATGCATGAGAACAGGGGGCGGAATTGGAAAATCTAATGCCGCTCTACGCTGCCAGCGCCAGCGCCCGCTAATAACTGATCAGCCATTTTTTTCTTGTCCAGTATTGAAATTGCGTGGATCTCTGTTACGGGACTCCATACAATGAGCAGCAATAAATATGGACAATCCACCGTTCAACCGCTGAATTAGTATTTAGTTAGTAGTTAGCTTTCCGCTAATGCTTCTAACCAATGCGTATTTCCGTCTCCATCTGTGAGAAATTTTCCCACCTGGTGCGCTGCAAGTCTTACTCAGACCCCAGCGATGGACGGCAAACCGGCGAATACAGGGATGCTTGGTGGCGTTGTCGGTGGCTTGCTAATACGGCAGTGGCGCGGGCAACAGCTAGTAAGAAGCTCGGTAAGCTCCACGGAGGCGTTTTCACAGCCCTGTGACGATGCAGAGTGGCGATCTGGCCTTCGGTCAGCAAGGTCGCTCCAGTCCCACGAATACTAGTATAGCTTGCGCGTTGACAAATCATGGGTGCCTAGCCAGCAAAGTGAACAGCCTCTATGGCAACCTTAGCCTACTCTCTGTAATATGACTTTTTCTGGCGAAGTTTTACGTACTAAAAACAAATAAAGGCAATTCGTGATTATTACGTGAGACTAACCGAACCCCACGAACCTGCCTCTTCGATCTAATTGAAGAATATGCCCTAAGTTCTAATAGAAATTCTAGCTCCGTTCCACCGCTGATCGCTTCTTCTGACGGCCTAGTGTACGAGTCGTGCTCATAGCGGTATCTGCTTTGTATCGACAACTGATATTACTTGCTTGGGCTGACGCAACATGGAAGTTCTGGCATAAGGATTTTCATGCGGCAAACTGCGCCGCGACAAGTTAATGAAACTGGGGCTTCCCGGCACGGATATGATTGATCCCTGCGATCCACAAGGAAAGTACGAAGTCTCCACACTCAAGATCACCAACAGGTCAGGTTTTCATTCGCCATTTTACTTCTGACGCGATGTGGCAGAAATCAACAGAGGAAAGAGAAGAGCGCGAAGGGCTAGGCCAGCTACGCCAAAATAAAGGGAAAAAAAATAAGACTTCCGGATTCCAATGAAGTCGCCGCGACAATTAGAGCCAATATTCATGAGTACATTGTACTACGCCGGGTTGCGCACATGGTGTTGCAATTAAACATATGCCCTTTATTTCTCCAGACACAACGAGGCGTTTCCATATTGCATCGTATATGGTCTGAATCGCTAGAGGGCTTACCACAAAGTCATCCATCAGGGTAATTATGGCGTCTGCCGCAACTTAAAACTCTTTCCGTGGCCTGCATATGGCCTGATGTAGAGTAAGCTCACGGTTCCATAACTTTCTTCGTGGCAGTCGGATGAGGCGGCTTCTGATGATTAGTTTTGCCTTTGCCCGACTACAGAGTACCATATTTGACGTTCAAGCGTCCCACTTTCGGTAATAAGTGACTTCTCCACAGGAAGTATTGACGAGTCATGGCATGGCCGGAAGCCATTGTCCGGGTCGATGAGTACTGAGTAGTCTAGTCTTGCCCACCATGGCCACGGCAGTGCCTTGTGGCTTGAAAAAAACAGTCCATTAAGCTGTTAAACTATTTTCCAGATAATAGATCCAAAAGCTTGGCAATAGCTTGTATCTACTGTATTGGTACAATATTTTATACTTCTTTTTCAGCAAGGTTGGAGGACGGTGTTAGGTCTGCCGCGGATGAGCCGCGGGCATTTGGATCTGCGGCTTAAATTCAACTAACCTGGGTTCTTTCGGCTCTAGGTAGCCGCACACTGTGAGCGACCTGTCAGCTACATGTCGATGCGGCCCTGCGGATCACCATTTGTGCCGTTAATCCGCCGTTAATCCGCCGGTGGTTATCAAGTTTAGCTCAACCGGCGTGTTTCCGCTGCAGCCAGTCCGGAGCCTTATTGCCCATTTTAAATATCTATTTTCTTTGTCTACAGGGCTAATCCACTAAACTTTAAACCCACATTATTCTTGTCAGCACTTGGGCCAGGCCATCCCTTCCTGCCACCTTGGACGAGAATGTCGCCACTGTCACTCCTACGTAGCATGAAAAATCAATCCCCTTTTTCAAACGAATTTTGCTTTACTGACTGAGGTGGAGCTATTTCTCTTTACACAGAGCCACACTCATCATGACTTTCCGTCAGCAGAGTGGGACTCTCTAGACCAAAGTAGCTCCCAAGCATCTCCAAAACGTGGCTGACGGCTGTACTTCCGTCACACTTGATGACACTGCTGCAGCAGGAGGTATTGCGTAACGAGGAGGGTCATTTGCTAGTTACTCACTAGGGTCCATGAAGTCACCGAATTGACAAGTCAACCTTGCTCGCTGTGGCAGATATTAGACAGTGGTAGTATATCAATTTAGGATTTTCATGCATACAGTCGATTTTAGAACAATCAGTACTTATTTTATATCCGACGTTGAATTGTCCGCCTAAAAACTTTGAAAATAAGGCGACACACATTCAAATCGTGCTCTTCTCACAATTGGAATGAGCAGCATGCTTGCTAGTACTGATCCCCTGCACACATCTGCTACAATGGACAACTTAAACAAAATATGGAGCTGGAATGCCACTGTTCCCACGTCGAACTCTTCTCCTATTCACGAAATAATTGCCGAGATTGCAGATGCCAGGCCTCATGAGCCAGCAGTCTCTGCCCATGATGGCGATTGGACCTATCAAGAACTAAACGACAAGTCGACAAAATTGGCGCAGTATCTTGTTACTAATGGCATTGGCAATGGTCATATTATTCCAATTTGTTTCGAAAAGTCCAAGTATACCGCAGTCGCAGCCCTGGCCGTGATGAAGAGCGGTGCTGCCTCTGTCTTGCTGGATCCCAGCCAACCGAAAGAGCGTCTGCTCTCAATCACAAGCCAAATTCTTGCGCCCACAATCATCTGCTCACGGTTGCAACTGCCATTGGCCGCCCAAATTGTCTCTCAGGAGACAATTATCACCACCCTTGATGATGACACCTTCACAGCTCTCTGCGCAACGCACAATGAGACACAGCTACCAAGGGTGTCTGGCTCCGACAGATTGTATATTATTTTTACCTCTGGAACTACTGGTACCCCCAAAGGTGCAGTAATCAGTCATTCAAACTACGCCAGTGCCATTCTTCACCAAAGAGAGGCACATGGCTTTACGCGACACTCGCGTGTGTATGACTTCTCATCATACGCATTCGACGTCAGTTGGTCGAACATGATCCACACACTTACCATTGGCGCCTGTCTTCTTATTCCATCCGAATTAGAACGCAGAAATGATCTGGCCGGCTCGATTGTTCGCTTGCGGGCTACGCATGTCGATATCACCCCTTCCATAGCTCGTATCCTGCCTGACAGTGTTTTGAAACAGATCGATGTCTTAGTATTGGGCGGAGAGAAGCTCACAGCAGAACATGGAAGGCATTGGTCAAGACTCGTTAAACAACTGAAGAATCCCTACGGTCCCAGTGAATGCACACCAACCGCAACAATCACTACTATCGATCCAGATGCAGACTATCGTGGAAGCATCGGCCAGGGTCTCGGCCTAAACACATGGATTGTCGATGCCGAAGATCCAAATACCCTAGCTCCCCTCGGAGAGATCGGCGAGCTGCTCCTCGAAGGGCCTTTGGTTGGAGGTGGATACCTTGATGCGACAAAGAACATCGATGCATTCATGATTGATCCGCAATTCTTGGTGAACGGCGCACCCAGCGGCAACTACCCTGGCCGCCACGGGCGTCTTTACAAAACTGGAGATTTGGTTCGTTATGACGAGGAAACCGGAGATGTCATATTCATCGGGCGAAAAGACACTCAAGTTAAAATTAATGGGCAGCGTGTCGAGCTAGGTGATATTGAACATCACGTCCGACAGGCTCTTCCGACTGGTGCCATTGAAGATGTTGTCGTTGAAATGATACAACCGAGCAACAGTGAGACTCGACTTCTTGTCGCATTTTTTGCCATGAAGGAGGATACTCAAAGTGCTACAAACACTTCGGGTCTCGATTGGACTCTTGCTACCATCACCGAAGGACTCGAAGATCGCCTCTCGGTATTTCTTCCAGCATATATGATCCCGGCAGTTTTTGTCCCCTTGGCTGAGTTTCCTCTCTCACATACTGGAAAAACAGACAGAAAACAGCTTCGATCTATTGCCCAGACTATGGATCTAGCTGCAATGGTTAGGGTCGGAAGACCTTGTTGCCCAAGCCGTGCACCTTCAACACTCAAACAGACAGCCCTACGGCAGCTGTGGTCCTCCGTCCTTGGAATTGACGAATCAAACCTCAGCATAGATGATTCATTTGTGCGGCTAGGAGGAGATTCTATAGCAGGAATGAAGCTAGTTGCTGCTGCAAGAGAAATCGGATTTAACTTGACAGTGTCCGACATTTTCCTTTGTCCGATCCTTGAGCAGATGGCTGAGGTCTTGGGTGATACTTTGCCATTGCCAAGTGAAGCTTCTTACAAACCCCTTTCACTTCTAAAGAACAACGGTGGAGAGGTGTCAGCCCTTGAGGAGGCCGCAAATTTATGTGATGTTGCCCCAAGCGATATCGAAGACATGCTTCCCTGTACGCCACTCCAGGAGGGTCTCATGTCATTATCCGTGAAGCGTGATGGTGACTACATCGTTAGTTATGGGTTAAAGCTCCAACTTTCAGTGGATTTGCCTCGCCTTTGTAGAGCCTGGGCCACTGTTGTATCGAATAATCCTATCCTACGCACTCGGATCATTAGCCTCAGCAGCCAAGGGCTGGTCCAGGTTGTTCTGCAACACGCCGACGAAGTTTCATCTCAGAATATGCTTGATCTGGAGGAACTCTCCCAGGAGCAGCCGCGGTTTGGCATTGCAACAAACCTTGCCAACTTTGTCCTTGCAACTTGCAGGGGTGATGGAGGTGGAGTCTACTTTCTCTGGCAGCTGCACCATGCCGTCTATGATGGCTGGTCAGTCAAAATCATGATTGAGCAATTGGAAAAGGCATACGCAACTGAAAGTGGTGAAGGAACGCCAGTTTCATCTTTTCATCCGTTCATACAGTACATAAATAATGTCAGCAAGGATGACTCTGAGCACTTTTGGAAGCTACAGGCGGCCGATATAGAGACTCAAACATTTCCATCACTTCCTAGTCCTACCTATGAGCCCAAAACCGATAGCTCTCATGAATTTACCATCGATAAGTTACAATGGCCAGTCGCGGGAGGTACCGCACCCTCGGCACTCCGGGCATCCTTGGCACTCCTTATGAGCTTGTATACAGACGCTTCTGATGCTGTATTTGGCGCCGTTACGTCTGGTCGCCAAGCCCCTCTCCCCCATATTGATAGTCTAGTGGCACCAACTATTGCGACAGTGCCCGTAAGGGTAAATGTCGACAGGAGCCAAGACGTTGAGACCTTTCTAGCAAATGTCCAGAAGCAGTCGCTTCAGATGATTGCGTTTGAACAAACTGGTCTACACAAGATCCGAAATATCAGCTCTGATGCCACCCAACTCTGCAATTTTCAGACTCTCCTCGTTGTGCAGCCTGCTGAAGACCTACCTGAGAGCCACAGCATGGTTTTTGTTGACGTGTCTGCTGACCTGCATGCCGGAGACATCTCAGGTGCTGCAGCACTTGGAACATATGCCTTGACAATTGAGTGCATTTTGGAGGCCAACGCCGTCTCAATTCGTATCACATTTGACTCAAATGTTATCAGCAAGCAAGAGATTGAGCGCTTTGCTGGTCAATACGAGCATATTCTGCGACAGCTATGCGAACCAGACAATATGAATCGACAGCTCGCGGAGGTTCAAGCTGTCAGTCAGGACGATTTGCAAAGTATATGGTGCTGGAACAACACGGTTCCGGAGGCCTATAATGTATGCGTTCATCATCTTATTGAGCAGACTGCGGATCGACAGCCAGAAGCAGCCGCTGTCTGTTCCTGGGATGGGGATTTTTCTTACGCTGAGCTAAACACCTTGGCCACAAGGCTAGCATTGCAGCTGGCATCGCTCCATGTCGCGGGCACAATTATGCCCATTCTTTTTGAGAAATCGAAGTGGACTGCCGTCGCAATGTTGGCGGTGATTAAAGCCGGAGCCGCTTTCGTCGCCTTGGATGCGTCTCAGCCTGAAGAGCGACTCCGCACGATTGTTGATCAAGTCAATGCTACAGCGATTGTTTCTTCAATGTCAAATTCATTCTTGGCTCAAAAGTTAACTTCTGCGAAAAATATTATTTTGGATTCTCAAGCTGTCAGCGTATTACAACATTGCACTGGCCAGCTCCCAACAGTTGACCCTTCCACACCGCTTTACCTGATCTTTACTTCTGGTTCTACTGGAACACCGAAAGGAGTTGTCATCTCGCACAGTAACTTTAGCAGCGCCATTCTCCACCAGCAAAACGCCCATGGATTTGAGCCAACTTCTAGGGTATATGATTTCGCTTCATATGCTTTTGACGTTAGTGTGTCTAATTTCTTCCATACGCTTACGATAGGCGCATGCCTGTGCATCCCTTCTGAGGAGGATCGGCGTGATGACCTGGCTGGTTCGCTCAGCCGCTTTCAGGTGACCCACGCAGATTTGACGCCATCCACTGCAGCAGTACTTCCAGAGGAAACTCTCAAGAGCCTTACAACACTTGTTCTTGGCGGAGAGAAACTATCGCCCGAAAATGCACGCCGCTGGTCGAGTCTCGTCACGGTTAAGAACCCTTATGGACCTAGTGAATGCACGCCGACTGCAACTTTACAGCATGTTACTCCCACTGATTCTTTTACCGCCAGCATTGGCAAAGGCTTGGGACTGAACACATGGGTGGTGGATAGCGCTACGGGCCAGCATCTAGTGCCCATTGGAGCTGTTGGTGAATTGCTGCTAGAAGGCCCCTTAGTTGGTCTGGGATACCTTGGTGATGAAACGAAAACGAGGGCTGCATTTGTGGAAAACCTCGCCTTTCTTTTCCAAGGAGGTCCCGGAAAGCCTGGTCGTTTGGGAAGACTGTACAAGACGGGCGATCTGGTTCGATACAACGCCGATGGCAGTCTAAGTTTCATTGGCAGAAAGGATGCGCAAGTCAAGATCAACGGCCAGCGCGTGGAGCTGAGTGACATCGAGACTCACATCGCTCAGCATGCAAACACGCGACAGGTATCCTGCGTGTATCCCAAAGGTGGACTATCTGCCAACAAAGTCGTCGGGTTCTTTAGTCTGCATGGCTTGCATGACTTGTCGAGCGGAAACGGGGTCGAGCTTCTATCTTCTGCTCACAAGTCTATGGCAATGTCGCATATTGATGAACTAGAGCTTCAGCTACGCGACTCGTTGCCAGCATATATGATACCCTCTCTCTGGGTCCCTCTCAAAAGTCTACCGCTCTCAACATCCGGGAAACTCGATTCAAAACGTTTACGCCAATGGATCGAGCAGGCTGACCAAGCAACTATTTCGGCGTTGTCAAACTTCGTTGGAACAAACTCCTTGTCGCGCGAACCTGCAACAGAAATGGAGAAGCTCCTCCAGTCTGCGTGCAGCGCCATTCTTAATATTCCACTGGATGCTGTCAATTTCAACAAGTCCTTCATAGCAAACGGTGGTGACTCGATTTCTGCCATGCGCTTGAGTGCACACTGTCGTGCTGCAAATGCCACCTTTTCAGTCGCTCAATTACTGAAAAGCAAGTCACTTGCTGCTTTTGCGGGCGAGGGAATGACAATGGCTACGGTGACGCCAACTTTGTTTGTAGAAGAAGAAAATACGCTGTTCAATCTTTCTCCAATTCAACAATGGTTCATTGAACAGGCACCATACACGAGTGATAGAACGCATGGCGCCTGGTGCAACCAAGGGTTTTATCTGAGACTCGGCGGCCAGATTTCAAGTGAGGAACTGAGTCGGGCTCTTGATAGCCTTGTTCAGCACCACTCCATGCTCCGATCGCGACTCCAACGGGTAGATGGCAAATGGATGCAACTTGTACTGCCCAGCACCGTCAAGAACAACTTTCTGTATTCGCACCATCATCAGCCGAACTTGGACACTATCAGTGGTCTCGCAATACGACGTCATCAAGAACTTAATCCGGAAAGAGGGCCAGTATTTTCTGCTGATCTTTGCACGATAGATGGCGATGCAGCAAATCAATATCTGATCCTAGTGGCGCACCACCTTGTCGTTGACCTGGTATCTTGGCGTATTATTCTAGAGGATCTTGAGGACCTTCTATCCCACCAAAAACTCTTGCCTAGCATGCCATTTCAAACTTGGACAGCCTTGCAAGAAACTAAAGCCAGTTCACTTAGTCCCGAGACTGTCTTGTCAACGACGAACACAGGTAACAATATTGATTTCTGGCAACTCCCCTGCAACCGAACCAATACTGTTGAAGAACACGACATACGAACAGTTTCAGTCAGCAGAGATACCACCTGTTATATCCTGATGGGAGCCAACGATGCATTAAATACCGAGCCAGTCGAAATTTTGATGGCTGGGGTGTGGCATGCATTCTTTGCGATCTTTGCAAATCGCGGTGAATTAACAATGTTTAGTGAAGGCCATGGGCGAGAGCCGTGGTCTGTGAATATCGACATCTCTCGAACTGTTGGCTGGTTCACTTCGATCAGTCCCATTAACACTCCCCAGAGTATTGCGAGCACAAAACTGGGGCTGGTAAGGTATATCAAGGATGCACGTCGACGACTTCAAGCTAACGGGTGGGCATACTTTGCCTCACGTTACCTGACTGAACGGGGTAGAGACACATTTGAGAATCATGACAGCATAATGGAAATGACCTTTAATTACCATGGGCAGTTTCAGCAACTCGAGAAAGCAGATGCCTTTTTCTCCAATGTTGCCCTCCATGGCGTCCAAGAACATGGCCCTCATCTCCCAGCCTCATCACTTTTTGGTATTGAAGTGTCAATAGAGGATGGCAGCGCCGTCTTTTCTGTCTCAGCAAATCGCTATATGGCCTACCAAGACAAGATAAAAGCTTGGATTGATACCATTCCAGTGTCTCTGAATGCAATCTGCAAAGATCTTCAGGCTTACACTGGCCCATCCCAGACGCTGTGCGACTTTCCTTTCCTTAGTATTGGTCACCAGAGCCTGGACATACTCCAAGGCACAGTTGCTCCCGCTGTTGAATTTGCCAACAACTCCAGAATCCAAAACATTCTCCCTTGCACACCGACAGTTGATGGCATACTCATCAGCCAGATCAAGGACCCGAAATCATATAAAACAATGCAAAGGTTTCGACTGACGTCCGACGCCACCGAAATTATCAATTTGGAGTCTCTTACAGACGCTTGGCAGAAAGTTGTATCCCGGCAGCCCGCCCTTCGAACAGCATTTGTTCCATCCCTCGACAGCAACTCTGCGTTCTACCAAGTTGTGCTTGAAAAACATGTTGGAAATGTAATGATTCTCGACGATGGTGCCCCCGATGAAGCAAGCGCAGCAGTCCTTCTTGACCAAGTAGAGAGCCTGGAATACTTGGAGAACTGCCCCCCACATCGTGTGATTCTCTGTCGCATCTCTTCACATGTCGTGATGTGTCAGATGGAGATGAGCCATGCAATCACGGATGGAGCATCCACTCAGATCCTGCAGCGGGACTGGGTAGGGGCATATACTAACACTTTAAGTACTACTAACCTAGCAACTACTGGCGAAGCCTTTTTGCAATCTCTTGCATCAACTTCGAAAGCCTCAAAGGATGCGTACTGGCGAGAGAAACTCACTGGGGCCGAATCCTGCACCTTCCCACCAATTTCACATGATGTTGACTCTCCTCAATCAATAGCCTCTGTCTGCGAGATCAACGGCAGTTTACTGCAAGCCGTTGAAGTTCACTGTGCCAAGCTCTCTATTACGGTCGCTAGTTTCCTGCAGACTGCCTGGGCGCTAGGTCTTGCCGCCTACACAACAACAAACTCTGTGGTGTTCGGATACCTTGCATCTGGTCGAGATTTCCCAATCACTGGAATGGATGAGATCGCTGGAGCTTACACTAATATGCTCGTGTGCCGAGTTAACATTGACGCCCAAGCCTCGAGCGATAGCCTACTTCGCGCCGTTCATGATCAAAATATGGAGGACCTAGATTATCAACACAGCTCTCTTGCGACAGTACAGCATGAGCTCACCTCGTCTGAGCAAGCGCTTTTTAATAGCATTGTGTCATACCAGCAGCAAAATAACGGTATTTCGGACAATAACAGTCCCTTTCTCAATATCGCTGCTTTGGATGGAGAGGACCCTACTGAGGTATGTCGCTGCCGTAGCGCCTATATCCAAAACGAAAGCTTATTTTTCTAGTATGATATCGTCGCAAATATCAGCCATGAAGAGGGCAGAATAGAGATTCTACTTGACCACAAGTCTAGTTACTTATCTAAGAGCCAAGCTAGCCGATTTCTAGCTTTGCTTCAGAAGATCTGCTTTGGTCTGTCGAATGAATGCGCTGCTATACAAGATTTCGAACTTGTTAGTGACGAAGATGTCGCCAGGATATGGCAGTGGAATGAAAAGTTACCCGTCACTTCAAACCAATGCGTTCACGATTTGATCATAGAAACGACTCGCTTGCAGCCCGAAGCCATAGCCATTGAGGCATGGGATGGATCATTCTCATATGCACAACTTGACAAGTTGACGACTCAGCTCGCTCAAGAATTGGTGAAGCTAGGAGTAATGAATGGACATGTTGTGCCCCTGTGTGTTGAGAAGTCTCGCTGGACTGCCGTTCTCATGCTTGGAATCATGAAAGCTGGCGGCGCGTCAGTTGTTTTGGATTCTTCCCAGCCTGAAGACCGTTTGCGCGCCATTGTTAACCAAACGAATTCGACGGTGATACCGTGCTCCCGAAAAAGTCTTTCTCTTGCGAGCTCACTTGCTCGCCCGGGAACATCTAGCTTGGCTGTTGATGAAGAATTCTTTGCTGCACTGGTGGAGTCAACATCATCTCTTCCGGAAGTTTCACCTAAAGACAATCTCTACGTCGTCTTTACATCAGGAAGTACAGGTGTCCCGAAAGGTGTTGTGGTGACACACGCCAACATCGCCAGCGCCATACTTCATCAACGCTCCGGCCTTCAATTCGACAAGGGATCACGCATTTTTGATTTCTCGTCTTACATGTTTGATGTCGCTTGGTGCAATCTTCTGCAAGGACTATCAGCTGGCAGCTGCATCTGTATTCCCGCTGATGAGGACCGCAAATCTGACTTCACATCCGCAATTACCCGATTCAGTGCCAATAGTCTGATCCTGACACCATCTGCCCTACGTGGTCATAACTTGGGAGCCCTCGACGCACTGAAGAGTCTTCACTTCATTGGAGAGCCTCTCCGCGCTGAGACATTTGCACCTATACACCCCTCAGTCAGCGTGAACAACCTCTACGGGCCTACCGAGTGTACCACCTTTTCAACTATGTTACAGGTTTCAGGCAGAGATAAGAAGCACATTAGCATCGGTGTTGGATCAGGGCTCAATACCTGGGTCGTTGATAGCGCCACTGGCAATAATCTCGTTCCAATTGGGATAACGGGTGAGCTTCTCCTGGAAGGGCCGTTGGTCAGTGCCGGCTATCTAGGTGACAAAGTGAAAACCAATCTCGCATTTGTGAACAATCCCAAATTCCTCAGTAACTTTGGACGAGCTGGTCGTTTGTACAAAACTGGGGACCTAGTTCGTTACAATGCTGATGGCTCTCTGGAGTTTATGGGAAGAAAGGATGCGCAGGTCAAGATTAACGGTATTCGCGTGGAGCTCGGTGACATTGAGGCGGGTGTTAAATCATGTCTTGTTCAGGAGTTTGAGCATGTTGAGGTTGTTAGCGATGTTGTTACCCTCCAAGGTACATCCCATGCAATGCTGATTGCCTTTGTTTGCTTTGGCAAGCACCTGGCTCAAGACATGGATGCGGATGCTCTGGAGCACTTTACTCACGAAGCAACAAAGGATCTCCGAAACGTTCTTGCTGCTAAAGTGGCCGCTCATATGATTCCTTCCGCCTACGTGGCACTTCCCGAGGTTCCTTGCACTGCGAGTGGTAAGATTGATAGGCGTATTTTGAGAGAGAAAGCAAAGTCGCTGTCATGGGAGAAGCTACTCTCTAGGGGCACGGACAAACGGCGCGTGCCCAGTACACCAATGGAATACCAGCTGCAAGCACTCTGGTCAGCAGTTCTGGATGTTGAGGCTAGCCTTATCGGCGTGGATGACAACTTTCTTCACATTGGAGGCGATTCTGTTGGTGCCATGCGACTGGTTGGGGCCGCTCGGGAAGTGGGCGCAACGATCTCTGTTGCAGATATACTTCGGCATCCCAAGCTCAGCGACATGGCTCTTCTAATGGGAAATCAATCTCCTGATGGTGAAACAAACATTGAACTCTTCTCTCTCATGCAGCCATTTGCCACAGACCTTGATCAAATGATCGATGAAGCTGCCATGTCGTGCAATATTCCGTCCAACGAGATTGAAGACATGTACCCATGCACCCCTCTCCAGGAAGGTCTACTCGCTCTCACAGCTCAACGTTCTGGAGACTATATCATTCGTTGTGCCCTCGAGTTGAACGATGAATGCGATCTTTCACGATTCAAAGCGGCGTGGGGCTCGGTTCTAAACACGACTCCGGCTCTACGAACGAGAATCGTTGACATAACTGGAAAAGGCCTCACACAAGTTTCTCTCAAGTATCAGTCATCCTGGATATTTGAGACGGCGATCGCCTCTCTGGATGAATATACTAAAAGGGATGCAAATGAAGAGTTTGCGCTCGGCTCGCCACTCGTAAGGCATGCACTACTGACGACTGACGGAAAGAGTTATTTTATGCTTACCTTGCACCACGCGATATATGACGGATGGTCTCTGAATCTTGTCTTTGACCGGCTTGAAAAAGCTTACGAAGGACAGATTTTGACCAACGGGTATGATTTTCGCTCATTCGTCAAGCACGTCGAGTCCATTGATAAATCGGGTTGTGAGAAATTCTGGGCCATGCAGCTGTCTAATTCTGAAGCGCAGGCGTTTCCAACCCTTCCATCATCGTCTCATCAACCGAAGTCAGACCAGAAGATAGTACACAACATCCAATCAATTAACTGGGAACAAAGTGATGTCACACCATCCTCGAAAATTCGTGCCGCGCTGGCCATTTTAGCATCGACATATATGAGTTCACCAGATGTCATCTATGGAGCAACTACTACTGGTCGACAAGTTGCTGTTCCTGGTATTGAGTCAATTATCGGCCCTACCATTGCCACTGTACCAGTCCATATTTCGGTACCCCCGTCCTCAAAGGTTTCCCAGTTCCTAGCATTGGTTCAGGAGCAGGCAATTGAAATGATCAATTATGAACAAATGGGCCTTCAGAACATAAAGAGACTGCACTCAACAGCTGATCGTTTGTGCAACTTCCAAACGCTGTTGATTGTCCAGCCAGCTGATGAAAGCGCTGAGTGGCGCAGCAATGTCATCAATCGTGATGTATATGAATCTGGCGCCAGCGGCGACAATACACCACAAGAATCTGATACCTATGCCTTGACGCTGGAGTGCCTTCTGCACGAAAATGGAATCAAGATAAAGATGAGCTTCGATTCATCTGTAATTGATGAGTTGCAAAGCTGGCGTTTTCTACGGCAATTAGAGCACGTAATCCGACAACTCTCACATCCAGACCCCGAACAGCTCGTTTCCGATATCTCTTGCATCAGTGAACAGGACGTCAAAGATATTTGGAAATGGAACGAGTCCGTCCCAGATACGGTTCAAAAGTGCGTGCATGAACTCATCACGGAAACTTGCAGTCGACAGCCAACGTCGCAGGCTGTGTGCGCTTGGGACGGTGATTGGAGCTACGCACAGTTGGATGAGCTTTCAACTGTTCTTGCACATCAATTGTTAGATCACGGTATACTACCTGGTGAGATCATTCCGCTACTTTTTGAGAAATCAAAGTGGATGCCGATTGCAATGCTTGCCGTTATGAAAGCTGGCGCTGCCTCCGTTGCCGTTGACACGAGCCAGCCTACCGATCGATTGCGATCCATCATCGACCAAGTGAAAGCACCGATGGTCTTGTGCTCAACGTCGAAGCAAGAACTTGCCATTTCTCTGAGCACCGCTAAAACCGTGGTACTCGGCGAATCTTCTGTGCGTTCGGGATCAGCAATGGAGTCGGCTATATCTCTCCCCTCAGTCTCTCCTGGAAGCTTGCTCTACCTGGTATTTACGTCAGGCAGCACTGGCACCCCTAAGGGAGTGATGGTTACCCATTCAAATTTCACTAGCGCCATCAGACATCAAAAAGTGGCCCAGGGCATTCTTCCAACATCACGAGTTTTTGACTTTGCTTCCTATGCCTTCGACGTTGCCTGGGCGAACCCCATATTGGCGTTTGAAGTTGGAGCAGTACTGTGTATCCCATCGGACAGTGATCGGAAGGATGACTTAAACGGAGCCATTTCACGTTTAAAGCCAACGCATGCTGATTTAACTCCATCCACTGCCCTTGTGCTGTCGGATGAGTCCTTGAATATCCTCCACAGCCTCACTCTCGGTGGCGAGCGACTTGCACCCAGCTCCGCAGAGCACTGGGCCACATTCCCGAATTTGACGGTCAAGAACTCCTATGGTCCAAGTGAATGTACACCAACTTCAACATTTACTGAGGCCATCACTGCCGGCAACGCCCAAAACAACAGCATTGGTCAGGCGTATGGACTAAACACCTGGGTTGCAGATGCTGCAACAGGTCAGCGACTAGTACCAATCGGTGGCGTGGGAGAGCTACTGCTCGTAGGTCCATTGCTAGGGGATGGCTACCTGGGCGATCGTGAAAAAACTGACACTGCATTTATCTCCAATCCGAAGTTTCTCCACATTGGGCCGCAGGGCCAGTCCCGTGGCGGACGGGTTTACAGAACCGGAGATATTGTCAAGTACAACTCGGATGGAAGTGTGGCATTTGTTGGGCGCAAAGATGCCCAAGTGAAAATAAACGGCCAAAGAGTGGAGTTGAGCGAAATTGAGAGTCATATTGGTCACTTTGAGGCTACTCATCAATGCGTAATCGCCTTCCCTACAAAAGGTCCATGCGCCAAACGGCTTGTATGCATTGTCCAATTCAAGAACATCACTGTCGATGATGTTTCGTCAATCGGAGGCGTACAACTGGTGTCTTCGGAGCATGACGAAGCCGTGGGCTTCAACCTCACAATGCTTCAAGAACAGCTTAAAGTTGGCCTACCCCGATACATGATTCCTTCTATTTGGGTAGCCGCTGCAAGGCTCCCGATGACTGCCTCCGGCAAGCAGGACCGCAGATCAGTCAACAACTGGGTCTCTGAAATGACACCGGAAGTATTCGCGCAGATCGACCGATCCGAAAGTGTGGCAGCTGCACGAGAGCCGGCTACAGAGATGGAGCGCATTCTTCGTGATACCTGTTGTTCTATCCTTAACATTGAGCTTGCTGAGCTGAATCTTGATCGCTCGTTCATCGCCAATGGTGGTGACTCCATCTCTGCTATGCGTTTAGCCTCGCAGCTACGAGTCTTGGGGATCTCATTCTCTGTTTCTGACTTACTTCAAAGCAAACGATTGGAAGAATTTGCACTTTCTATCAAGAGGGATTCTTATACAGCAAAAAGCTACGAAGAAAGCTTCGATACCTTATTCCCGCTCTCGCCAATCCAACAGTGGTACTTCGATCAGAATCCACCATTTCGAACAGACAGCACCGAGGCGTTTTATAACCAAGGTTTCTATGTCAAGCTCACACAAGAGGTCCCTGCAGATGAGATTATTGGAGCCATTGCAAAATTGGTGGACTGTCATTCTATGTTGCGAGCTAGATTTCAGCAGCAGGATGGTATATGGCAGCAACGTATTCTGCCCCCCTCAGTGGATTCCTACCATGTCGAACTTGCTTCTTATGACTCTCTTGATGCCATAAAGGCACTTGCTCAAGAACGACATCGCAGTATTGATATTGAGCAAGGACCAGTCTTCTCTGCTGATATATGTGATCTACACGGCGATCAGTATTTGATACTTGTTGCGCATCACCTGATGATCGATTTGGTATCATGGCGCATTGTTTTGGACGATTTAAAGATGCTCCTGGAGTCAGTAGAAGTCGAGAAAGCAATGCCCTTCCGTGCTTGGAACGACCTACAAAAGGAAAAAGCAAAAACTCTTCTACCAACCTCGACGCTGTCAACGATTGGGATTTCGAACAATCTCGAATTCTGGTGCAATGGCTGCACTCCTACAACTATTCCGAATAACATCTCTGACCATGATATCATGCATATCAACGTGGATCAAGAGACAACATCTCTTCTTTTGGGATCCGCCAACGCCGCTTTCAATACAGAACCAGTTGAAATCCTGCTTGCCTCTGTTTGGCATGCGTTCCTTACTGCTTTCCAAGACCGAGAGAGCTTGACAATCTTTAACGAAGGCCATGGAAGAGAGCCCTGGTCCGCAGAAATTGATTTATCGCGCACTATTGGCTGGTTTACTACCCTTAGCCCATTGCACGTTGTCCGCTCGAACTCGATTGCAGACCTTGTCCGAACAGTCAAGGATTCCCGGAGACGCTTGCCCTACAATGGCTGGGCGTATTTTGCCTCGCGATATCTCAACCACCTTGGCCAAATCGAGTTTGAATCTCACAACAAAGATATGGAGCTCGTATTTAACTATCATGGCCAATTTCAGCTGCTCGAGAGCAAAAAGGCCCTATTCGAAGACGTCAACCTAGAGGGTGTTTCCGAGCAAGGCTATAATTTTCCAGCGTCCAGTTTCTTCAATATTGAAGTTGCTATTGACCATGGTCAGACCTGCTTTGATTTCTCATTCAACCGCCATCTTGCGCATCAAGATAGGATTAAACAATGGGGTCGCGGAATCGGCACCGCACTGCAAGAAATTTGCCGCGGTCTGGTTCGCTTCAAACCATCACGAACATTATGTGACTTCGAACTCCTCTCGCTTGATTATTCTACTCTGGATACAATTGTCAATGATGTACTTCCGCAAATCGAGTCGACCAACCAGTGCTCAGTTCAAGACGTGCTTCCTTGCTCGCCCACTGTTGACGGCATGCTGCTGAGCCAATTGAAACAAAGCGATACCTATAAAACGAGGCAGATTTATGAGATCTCTCCAGTTGAAGGAGTTTCTATAAATTTTCAATCCGCTTTGGCAGCATGGAAGCAAGTCATCAACCATCAACCAGCTCTGCGAACCGTTTTCATAAGTGGTCAAGATGGCAGCTCAGCATTTAACCAGGTTGTTCTATCGCAGCATACTGGCGATACGATTCTTCTATCTGCAGAAGATAGCTCAGGAGCTCTTCAGAAGATTCAAAACATCCCGGCAGTTAACTATGATCTACACAAGCCTCCGCACAGGGCCGTTTTCTGCAAGACCCCGGACAAGATATTCTGGCAGTTGGAGATGAGCCACACGATTACAGACGGCACTTCTGCAGCTGTTTTGGAGCAAAATTTTATCGAATCTTACCATGGCAGAGACCTTGCAATAGATATGTCGCCAACTATGAGGGAATATGCCAGAATTTTGTCCCTCACTGACAAGCTTGCCAAAGCCGCGTTCTGGAAGACGAAATTGTCTGACATGGTGCCTTGTCTCTTCCCGCGCCTATCAGGTGCCTCTCATAATGCGATTGGTCGTTCGGAAGAGCTTACCATTTCTCTGGAGGGCTCTCAATTAACCCGCATCATGCAGTTCTGCACCACTCGCATGGTTACGCCAGCAAGCCTTCTAAAGAGTGCCTGGGCCTTCACCCTTTCTTCGTACACTGGGCAGGCCTCAGTTTGCTTTGGATATCTAGCATCTGGTCGAGATCTTGATGTTCCTCACTTGCAGGAGTCTATTGGTGCATACACAAATTTGATGATTTGTCGAGCCGATATTGGCGATGATTTCTCAGGAGAGGCATTCGTGCGGCGACTTCACGACCAACTAATGGAGGATCTCAGCTATCAACATTGCTCACTTGCCAAAATTCAGCACGATCTTGGTATCAGCTCTGATCAGCAGCTCTTCAATTCCATCGTTTCTTATCAGCGCATTGCTGAGCCTTCAGGAAGTCACAACAGCGGTTCCATCAAGCTCAGTAGTATTGACGGCGATGACCCGACCGAGGTAATTTTCATCACATGCTTTCAATGTATCAAAGCTAATAGCCGATTCTAGTACGAAATTGGTCTCGGTATTAATCACGGATCTACTGCAATTGAACTCGACCTCAGCTACTCTCACATGTACCTGACCAAGAGCCAGGCTGCGCGGATTCTCTCCCACATGACTTCAGCGGTAGAAGCTATCATTGCAGGAAATCGGCCACAGCCCCTTAGCTCAGAAGATCTCCATGACATTTGGTCTTGGAATGCCACTTTACCAGCAGCTCTTGACGTCTGCGTCCATGACCTTATTGCTGAGACGGCTGCAAAGCGGCCGGACCATCCGGCCATCTGTGCCTGGGATGGTGACTTCACTTACCGAGAGCTTGACGCGCTTGCTACTCGCCTAGCTCATCATTTAGTTGAGCTTGGAGTGTCGCCAGATGCTATTGTCCCTCACTGCGTCGAAAAATCGAAGTGGGCCTCTATAGCAACACTGGCAGTCATGAAAGCTGGCGGTGCCTCCGTCACACTTGATGTAAACCAACCTTTTGAGCGCTTGGAGTCAATTGTCGGGCAGGTGACCTCTCCAATTATCATAGCATCGCCAGGTCAGGTGCAACTAGCCAGTAGGCTGCACAGTGGCAAGATGGTGGTGATTGGCGATGACGTGTTTAATTCAATTGCTCCGACTGGCCGTCGTCCGCTCCCCAAGGTCAGCCCGTCCTGTCGGCTCTACATCAACTTCACATCGGGCAGTACGGGTGTCCCCAAGGGTGTCGCAATCACCCACTCGAATTATAGTAGCGCCATCAAACATCAGCAAGAAGCTCACTTCTTCAAGCCTACTTCTCGTGTTTTCGATTTCGCATACCAGTCATTCGACGTGAGCTGGTCAAACTTCTGCCACACATTCACCATTGGAGCCTGTTTGTGTGTACCCTCGGAGGATGAGCGACGGAATGATGCCGCTGGAGCCATTCGAAGGATGAGGGTGACGCATGCAGATATGACACCCAGTGCCATCAGTACGCTGCCATTAGAGACGCTTTCGCAGCTCGATACCATTGTTCTTGGTGGTGAGAAATTGTCTCCAGAAAACGCGCGCGCGTGGTCTGCTGTGACAAAGGTGCTAAACCCATACGGTCCGTGCGAATGCACCCCAACATCGACAATTACGGAGGTCGACGCTTCACAGGCCGCTACGGGCAATATTACAATTGGGAGAGGACTTGGATTAAATACTTGGATCGTGGATGTATTCAATGGTGATACTTTAGTTCCAATTGGAGCAGTCGGTGAGCTGGTCTTGGAAGGACCTCTGGTCGGTGGATATCTTGGTAGCGACACGAAGTCCGATGCCTTCATCACGGGTGCCTCTTACCTTGCCCAAGGTACGACAGGGTACCCTGGTCGCAGCAGCCGAATGTACAGGACTGGTGACTTGGTACGATACAATGTTGATGGAACTCTAACTTTTGTCGGTCGTAAGGACGGTCAAGTCAAAATTAACGGGCAGCGTGTGGAACTCGGCGATATCGAGTCGCACATTGAAAGTTGCCTTGCCGATTCCACCACGACGCAAATCGTGGCTGAGATAATCACGCCTGGGGCCATTGGAAAGCCTCTACTCGTTGCTTTCATGCTTGCAGTGGGTGATCAATTGCGCAATATGGAAAAGGATGAATTCCAAGCGTTTGTGAAGGAAGCTACGAGTGGCCTTGACGAGCGGCTAGCGTCCCGGCTTCCACCGCACATGAGGCCCGTCGCCTATATTCCCATATTGAGCGTACCGATGACAGCAACTGGAAAGACTGATCGCCGGCAGCTTCGTGCACTAGGGGCTAAACTCACGCGCCAGGACCTGGCCGCTGCTGTCGGGTCAGAGTTGGAATATCGCGAGCCTGCTGGCAGCATGGAAATAGGACTGCAGAAGCTATGGGCCACTATACTCGACATTGAGCCGCATGTCATCAGTGCTAACGACAATTTCTTGAAGCTTGGAGGTGATTCTATCAGTGCTATGCGCCTTGTCACCGCCGCTCGCGAGAATGGCTTGTTGATATCTGTCCCAAGCATCCTCACCAGCAAAACCTTGGCTGATCAAGCGCTGTCCCTTAGGACGATGAGCCAGGTAGACAAGCCAGATGATGCGGTGTATGAGCCATTCTCGCTGCTACCAATAATGACATCTACTCAAAGGGATGCACTGTATGCACAGCTCTACGAGTTGGGCATCAGCTCGAAAACGGTTGAAGACATCATGCCAGTCACTGACCATCAATCCCGCTGTATTTCTCTCACGCACTCTGCAGCCCGGAACCTACTCCTTTATCAGACAATGGATGGCAACGGGGCACCTAACATTGCTAAATTAAGAGCAACATGTGCCGCTCTCGTTCAAAGGTTCGACTTGCTGCGCACAGTCTTTATTCCGCATAACGACAATTTTCTTCAAGTCGTTTTGAGGGAGATTGATGTTTACGTTCCGGTGTTTACCATTCGAAATAACATGACCTTTGATGAACAAACAGAGCAGATCCGCCTGCATGATCTAACAGTCCAAATTCCATTTGGCAGACCGTTAACACGAATCTCGATTTTACACAACGTGCCACAGCAAAAATACAGAATCGTCGTACGCATGTCACATGCCCAGCATGACGGCATGAGTTTAGTGAAAATGTGGGATGCTTTTGAAAGCATGTACAATGAATCTCTGAACCATGTGGAGCCAATTGTGCCACGCCCGGAGGATATTCGAAAAGCAAGCTTCTCGAATTACATGTTTGCACTGTCGCGCATGAACAAGGAAGCAGCAATCAAATATTGGAGGCAGCTTCTTGAGGGATCGACTATGACGACAGTGACACAGCCTACCACGTACAAGCTGACCTACGACGAAGGCCCCTTAGTGGCGGTCGAGATTCCTCGATCTACAATGGAAGGCAGTGAATTTACGTTTTCAACCCTTCTCAAGTCTGCCTGGGCTTACACACTTGCGCATGCGACTGCGGAGGATGACATTGTCTTTGGTGGTTTGACCCATGGTCGTGGTCTGCTTGGAGTTGACGATGTCTTTGGCGCCTGCGTAAACATTATCCCTACACGAGTCAAATTCCGTCAAAACTGGACGGCGCGGGATCTTGTTTCTCATCTAAACGACCAGCAGATTGCCAGCATGCGCCATGAAAACCTTGGTACGCGGGACATTGTTCGGGCCTGCACGAAATGGGCCTCGTGGACATTTGCCGGAACCGTTGTGTACCATCACAATTTCGAAGATACCGCTTCTACCGAGCCCGAGCGAGGGATGCATGTGGAAGAGTCTACCGATCTCAGTATCGGTGATCTTGACATGGTCGACATCCATATCACATCCAAAGCGCACAAAGATTGTTACAAGATAGAGCTCAGCTTTGCGCCTGGGCTATTTAGCAAGAGCGAGGCGCAGAAGCTGTCACATCAGCTGCGCAGCACCATTCTCCTCTTCCATAACGACTTGGAGACACCACTCTCAATGCCCAGTGAAGGCAAACCTACCGCTGCGCTTCATCCACCCACAAAACAGCGCTCAGCGAGTGCCTCGGCAAGCGATGCCCCATGCATTGGACTCAGAGGTAGTCACGCTGCTAAAGAGGTGCTGCACAAGGCTTGGTCCAGCACACTAAATAAGCCAGTCGATTCATGGCGTCCAGAATCGCTCAACTTTTTTGAAAACGGCGGTGATTTGGTAGCAGCCAGCGTGTTGGCAGCACATATGGAACTTCAGGGCTACACATTGAGTATGGAGGACATTGTTCGCTACCCTGAATGGAACAACCAAGTGATGCTTATTGAACGCTCCTAGGATAGATGGAGGAGAAGGAGCAAATCGTTTTTCTTTGTTTTTTATATTTTCCCATGTTGCCTGTTTGTCTATCCTCAATTTTTTAGTCATTTGGTTTCTTTCCACGTCTTCTTGTTTCTTCTGTTTGTTTTTTTTTTAATGAAGCCCTTCAAGACCATAACTAGATCGAATTTGCATTATCCTAGCATGCTTTACAACTTCTACTGCAAGTGTTACAATATGTAATGATAAAATGTCTGAACTCGGGAACTTGGACAAAATATCCATTTATTACTTCTGTCGTCTAACATAGTAGGCGGTGGCGCTCTAAAGCAGTTGCAGTTCACCCCAAACAGACTACGGTCGCATTTCGGCAGCAAGGGATAAAAATTTTCATGAACATGGCAACAGTTAACTTTAATACTGAAAGGGGTATTGGTTTCTAAAATACCACATGCTAACAATGTGGACGTTTTGTCTCACTGCCCAACATGACGTTGTCAAGGCAAGCCAACAGAGTGCTGGCGACTGTAGCGAGTCGTCGCCCGCTGTAGCCAGCACTACTGGTCAAAGTAAGCAGGTATAAACATACAGTACAGATGAGCTTCTTGCACAACATCTTCATCTGCATTCCAACAGCCAAGTTAGCTATTTATACTTAACTAGCTGATTGGCTATTCTAGATAAAACTCGCTGAAGGAACCCACAGAAGCACTGAAGCATTGTCAGGCAAGCTGGTTGTGCTTGTTTTAGGGCTCAAGCATAAGACTTCTATTGACATATTAAATTACCTAATGGTTTCCTCTTCTGGCATGTGGCATCGCAGGGAATGCAACCCCCCGTGCAAATGCCTCAGCCTAAAGATTCTGAGATGACAGGTGAGCACCTGGATATGTCCTACTCGCTTGTAACTTTGACCTCTGATGAGCCTGGGTTGGACGCAAACTGTTTGCGTGCTCGGGCGTCAGTTGGTTGGTTGAATTCTGTCCATCTGCCCACCAACACTTACCTTCCAGCGATAGCCACAATCTATGCACTCGCAAAAAGTGGTCATTGGCTCAGCCGGGCTTCTTGTGTAGGCCTGTGTGTAGCTAACCGTCTTTTTCTTGCATTGGCCACACTCTAAGACATTGCTCATATCAAGATGTGCGGCAACTGGTACCAGCATTGACGCAGCGGCCTCTCTGACCGCTTTCTGTTGCTGCTGTTCATCTTGGCTGGTGTTTGATGTTTGATTCATGTTGGGCAAAATACTCATTTGTATGAAGAAAGGTTGCTTTGGGACCGGCAGGTATCGGCTGCAGTAACAGCAGCATTAATATGTATATGTTGACCAGGCTGAATATGATGCAACACTTATCGACAGGGACAGGGGTCATAACTGTCTAGGCAGCCAGCTGATTCACGCCACGGATTGTCCATGAGAACTCGGCTCTCGATACAAACTAAACGGAGCCTCGGGCACGCTATTATCACATGTGGTGTTAAGTTCCTTTTTAATAAATTATTGTGAGATGACTGCATTCGCTTAACAGCTCCCCGTGATTTTTTTTTTCCGGCGCCACTCGCACTTGATGCTAACGACTTCAATGCTTTCCCGTAGCACATTGCATTGACAAGTCAGGTCCGGTATTCCCCTACTGACAATATTAAAGTGATTGTTTAGCTTCCCGTTCAACAGGCACGCCTAACCTCCAAAGGCCTTGTTGACACCTTTCCAATCTGGGTTATCAAGATGTGACTTCACAAGTAGGCCAGCCCATGACGCCGACGGCGCCTTTGTGGGATTCTTGGCTCCTTGTCTCGCCACGGCGTCACCCAGCACCTTCTCAATGTTCAGTCGAGGTAAGAGGTCACCATCTTGGAGCACCCTTTTTGATTCATTATCCATGTTTTCAAAGGGAGGTGAGCGTCCACTAAATTCTGTCCCTATCGCAAGGCGCATCGCTCCAACTGTACCACCGAGGTGTTCGGCAATTCCCGGTGTCGCATGAAGGGTCATTGCAAGCCATGCTTCACGCTGAGACGCTTCGTCTACTCCATGTTTCTGGAGTATCTGAATAGCAATATTGGCGCCTACAACCTCGAAACGGCCGGGTGTATTGTCATAGTCGTCCGTGATGGCGAGGTCGTGCAAGATGCAGGCGACAAATAGTACATGCGGCTCAATGAAGACTGGTGACAGTGCAGTGTCGTGGCCAGCTACTTTTCCGAGATCGGGTGAAGATGAATATGCAAGCGCGTAAAGATACGTCCTGACAGAGTGGTTGACGATGGCCTGTGTAGATGAGGAGAGTGCGACTTGGAGACCCTCCTGCGCAGCTGGGTGAGTTGGCAGAAGCGTCAGGACAGCATCGGGAAGTGTAGCCAAGCCACCAACTCCATCAGACTGTATATTGCACATGGTGATGCAATCTACAGTACTTATGCAGTATCAGTATGGCAAGTTGAGAACTTGCAGTAGTCTATAGCTGAATGCGTCTTGTTGATATTGAAAGCGACTCTTTCACACAATGAAAAACAGTTTCTGAGATCTGTGGCCCTGATTTTCTTGCCCGCATTACCGCGTGATGCAGCTTACAAATACCTGTGGGCGGACAATTTAGGCACGGTAGCGTGAAATTCATTGTCGTGTTACTGATGGTGTAGCTCAGACGAAAGCCCAAGTCAGTCGCTACCATTTCAATGTGCATTTTTATCATGCCCCTTTTCTAATTAAGAAACAAAAAGCCTATTTTGGGATCTTTTTCATTAAACAAATATATTTGTAACCATTTGGTGGCATTAATCATAGTTTTAAAGAGTTGCAAGCAGGTGCTTTGTTGGTTAGTAGGGGCGGTGCAGGACTGGGCTCGCTCGCCAGGAATAAAATTTGTAGCCGTGGCACAAAAGTCTGTTCAAAATTAATGATATTATGCTATGAACTCGCCATAAGACCAAAGATGACACACTATAGTATCATATTGCCTTGATTATTCAAATAGCACATCCTCCGGATCACTTCTATTCATTGACCACCGACGAATTCTGGCACCATATCTCGCCACCACGTCATGCGTTTCTCTGGAGCCAGACAATAACTACGCCAAAGTTAATAATATAAGCCACTATTTAATGATACTTGCATGATCTAGCTACGGGCAAACTTAACGCGGGGCGGACTTGGCCGGGATGCGGCCCGATCATCAGTCGACCATTTGCCCGACTCTACTTCAGCGGACCAATAAGTGAAATACAATACGGCAAGCTCCGGAGTTTTGCCTTAAGGTTATATTTCACTCTTGCTATTTTTTTTCTTTGACTTTGCACGCTCATAGTAGGAAAGCAAATCTTTGCCGGTCGCGTTTTGGAACCTCTATTACTCACCGATGTTTTATCCTCCTAGTCCATCCATACATTTGGGAAGGAAATAGTTAGCCTAAATATATATTTTTTACACTTCATTTTGAATTCTACTAAATCGACTTGCTCCCAGTGTAGTGTACACAACTGTTGGCTAGATCCTCTGCTGCACCAACAGGAGCATCCAGTGTTCAGCCGTCAGTTTACATAGTCTTGCCCCCTTACTTAACTTCCTCCAAAATACGATCTGTTACAGACTTTGTGTCCCTGCAATAAGTATAGTTTGCGATTGTTTTCTCTACCAGAGGTGAGAAGCATGTTGCCATGAGCTCCACCACTTGGTCTTCATTGGAGCCTGTACGCTGCCTTACTAGACGCCAAATACTTCATGTCCTACAGCCTTTCTACAGTCTCTACTTTGGCATTGTAAGTTGCTTAGGTCGTCTTTTCAGCCAAGGCTATCATAAAGTTGGAGATCGCAGGAGATCAACACCAGTGTGGTGTAACACAGCTCAAAGTTGGCTTTTGGATGATCCATCAGTGTAGTAGCGATCGAGCCCCTCAACAGGTATGCTCTTCATGGCCGTATACGTCTGCTGGATATACGCGGGAACTGGGTATCTTCAACCAAGTTCTAGAATTCACTTTGCGTGTTTTGACTTAATATATATAATACAGGGTCGGGATATAACACCCAATAGTGAGCTATTGGTCTAAGTCACTGTCCTCCAGTAGCTAGCGCCAAAGCCAACCCCGACAATTTCCAGCCCAGGGTGGTGTGCCTACTCTAGAGGCGCAGTATCCCATTCCACGAATCATTTTTTTGGAATATATATACAAGTAGCTGCAATTCAATAAATTCTTCGACCAACTGTTACAATTATATAGTCAAGCGCATAGTAATATATTCGAAGCTGAAGTTAGCCACCGCTGTACAAAATAGTAGGGGCTGCATCGGAAGAAACCACCATCACTTCCACTAACCTGCTGCTGCATTCTCCAATACATATAATTCGCTAATATGTACACATTACCCTGGCCCGGTGACTCAGCATTGAATGATTACACTCGATATGCCACCAAAGTGCAGCGACCGCTAATCCAGTGTGTATAAAGCATAAATTTAATGTAGCTAGTGACACATTGAGTGGATGCCAGGGTCTTCAACACTAACAGATCGGTGAGGCGCCTCAACTGTGGCGTCACACTGGAGGCAGCAGTTGGGATAAAACAACACTGTATTGTTCAACTCCGGATTCAGGCTTGTGGAAAACCAGCTGGTTCAGCTGGGAGCTGAAATGAAATATCTATTAGCAACTATATGTTCAATGTAACGTCTCATACAACTCTTTTTTCTATCATAGTCGATAGTTCGAATGCGGACAACATCCGTGACAGCCTAGGCTTGGGCAGATCGGCAACAGTGGCTTCTGGCTCTCAGCCGCAGGCTTACCATAGCATATGGTCTCTGCCCCAGGCCGTACAGTATCTAAATATAAATTACCGTTGTTTACCGCCACTAGCCTTTGATACGCTAAGCTTCAAACTTACTCTAATTTTCTTCTCCGGAACGACGCCTACTCGGAACGTTAGCCGGACAGTCCATCGTCCAAGATTCTGATACTCAACAGGTTCCCCGCAAGAAAAGCTAAGTCCCTAGGAACGCGCAATTATCGAGGCGGGGTTGGCAAGATCTCCTTCTAATGATTAGTCTCTCAATATCCCTGCTGCGACGATTAGCATTGGGGGGGTATTTGAGGAAAATGTATGTTGCATTGGAACATATAGCGCAGCACATATAACGCGGGGGCGAAGGGGTCGGCTCGTAACAACAAATCAAGCATAGCTCGTTGGCTGTAAATCAAACTAGTTAATAGTAACTCTTAAAAGGGCAGCTGGAAGTGACATTGATATGAGCCCGAGCGTTCTAGACCGTATTATCATTGGCCAGGGACATATTGTTTGTCTGAGCTGGCTGCGAAATTAATAACAGACCTGGCACTCTATATAGCAACAAGACGTATCTTTATGTATGTTTCAATTTAGTTTAATCTAATGTCTTTCTAGGTTACGAAAATTACGTATCAGTTGCTTGCACGCGCCTCTTGTGCCTCGGCGAGGCAAGTGTGGGTGAAGTATAAAGATAGGATGTTCATCCTCATCAACACAAGTAGATTCTCAAGTAGAATTTGAAATCACTTTTCTCTTTCAGACTTGAAATTCCTCTTCCTTCCAAATTCAATTACCATGGTCAATTATCCACTGGCTGCCTTCTGGCTCGCTGCCTTGTCCGGCATCACCGCCTTGGCCTTGCCTCAGGACATTTCCAAGCCCGACTCCCCTCAGCCTCAGTATGTCTCCATCAAGGGTATGAGCGTTCTTGGAACTGGCTGTCCCCCTGGTTCTGCAGATATCCAGGTGGATGCCACGGGTAGTCTTTTTGAGGTCACATTTTCGGCCTACGAAGTCCAGACTGGCCCAGACACGCACCCTGTCGACTGGCGCAAGAACTGCAAACTTACAATCAACATGGAGTTTACCTCTGGATTTCAGTGAGTTGACGCGTAGTAATCTATTTGTTTTGAACTTTATGCTAACCTCGTCAGGTTCTCCGTTGTTGAGACCGACATGTTTGGTTTCGCCGAGATTCCGGCCAAAGCCGCTGGTCAATGCACCAACACCTTTTCCTTCACCGGTGGCGGCGCTGAACATGTTGACTACAAGCTACCACTGAAGGGCCCGTATAGCGGCGACTTTGACCTCCATGCCAGCCCTGGAATCTACTCATACTCGCCTTGTGGTGGAAGCACTGCCATTCTGAACATGAACACAGCTTGCAGCATCACTCCCACTCAGCTGCCGGCTCTTATCGCGGTAAGATATCTCCGGACAAGACCTTTTGTCGTTAATATGACTAATATATTCCATAGGTTGACCATCTCAGTGGTAAGCTCACTGTGCAGTTCCAAGTTGAGTGGAGGAAGTGCCCAGCCAAATAGTTCGCCGCATGTATTGTGATTGGCAGTAGGGCACTCGAGAGAGCATCAGTGAGAGGTTTAACTCCATTTTCTTGGAAGTGCGGGATTGAGCTTCACTTTAGCATAAGCTATAAAAAACGATTAACGATCATGTCTCTATTGCCCCTAGACTGCAAGGTTTCGCGTGCCCTAGTGACTGTTAACTTTTAAGATTCGATGCAACAGTGGACTGAGTCTTTATGGCAGTTAATGATTAGAGGCATTAGCTTCAACTTCAAGACTGTTCAGAGATTCTAGGTTGTTTTATAACGTATCATGGAGCCAAAGTTTCCCTCGCTGTTCTGCTTATTGTACACGACACTCTGCGAGCTAATTGCCTTGTTCGAAAAGTCGGAGCTGAAGGTGTGAGGAAATAGTGCGTCGGTTAAATGAAGACGAAAAGCATAAAGTCAAAGGGAATGCGCTTTTCGGATTTCTAGCACCACGTGGGGGGGTTCTTTGAGCAGAGCGTACCGTTCTCAGAGTAGAGATGACCGAAGGTTCCGGCAATCGCACTGATCTGCAGACTGCACACCAAATGAGTGAGCCGCGCCACCTTCTGACCCCGGCGCAGTCCGGGGTGTACCAGATCTTATATTAGCAAGCGTGGAATTATACCAGTGAGAGAAACCGGTGTAGCTTAGTTAGCTTACTCTCTCACAAACTTCACGTAGTACTGGCTAATCAAATGAGTTGACATGGTTTCGATCAGGAGATCTTCAACAGCTATGGCAAAGCCTTTCTCCTGGAACTTCAGTCTAAAATGAGCCACTACTGTCACATTTTGAGTTTCATTTGTGCATGAAATGATGAAGGTGTATCCATACTGTATGGCAAGACATCATCACAAACTGGTAAATCCCATTTGATCAACTTGTAATTTGACCAGCCGCTCCTCATGCCAATAGTCTACCATTCACAGCAGAGTTGCTCATGAAATCAACTGATCTTATTAGCTTATTAGGTGTCATTCTAATATAGATTACAGAGAAATTAGATAATATCTGCCAGCTTCTTCCGACCAAAAGCCGATTAAATAAAGCCGTTGTGGCGCGGGTCGCTACATTCTGAGGAGCGGCACTCAGACGTCAAATGCCGAATTATTAGGACATGAAAGCAGCAGCAATCACGCCAGATGCAAGTACGAGAGCAGTGCCAATAGCCGGCGCAATCTGCCCAGAGCCATTGCCCTTGGAACCGCTGCTACCTCCGCCACCGTAGCCGCCGCCGCCATAGGCACCACCACCGCCGCCACCGCTGTCGCTACCACCAGCCGGGGATGGAGTCGGTGATGCCGCAGCTGATTTGCTCAGATCGCCACCAAAAGGCTGTGCGGGGTTGGAGGCCTGGGAAACTGCCTTTGCGGCAGATTGATATGCGGCGAGTGTTTGGCTCGACGATGGATTCACCACCCCAGCCATGCCGGTCTTGCAGTGGCTCAGGACGTTTTGGGCACAGTAGAAGAAAATCGGATCGGTGGAATTGACTGTAACGCGAAAGACGTCCGACTTTTAGTACTGAGTTAGCTTCTGTTCTGAATATTCGACAATTTTTTGCCACTCACAGCCTCGCCACTCGACACTGGCATAAAGCCCGAAAAGAACCCGCCTGTCTTTGCTGGCTGACAGGGGTTGGCAAAATCACCCATCACGACACTGTGATTAATCGGGTGGAAATGATACTCCAAGATATCGCCAATGCTGGCCGTAATCGTGTCCGGCGTGAAACTCAACCCAGTCTGGCCAACGTCGACGCGGATAGTCTTGGCGGTGGCGCCCAGCGCCAGCGCAAGAAAGGTGAATGCTCTGCTCTCCGTAAACATTTTATATGAGCTCTAGAGTTCTGGATTGCAGAGAGCCTACTCTGGTCTCATTTCTTGGCGGGTGTCGTCCAATTCCTTATATATGTGTAATTGAGAGGCGCGGCGCGCGGGTATGAGTTATACCGTGCTCAGCCCCAACCCTTTCAACTCTGTTTCAGTAGATACGAAAACGAGCGCTGCTACCTTGCAAAATAAAGCAATCTGGCAATGCTGGCTTACAACTTGGGCAAAGGTGGTTGTCGGCTAGTACAAGCCACTCGGACATTGGTTGTGCCGTCGGTGGAACAGCCGAGGTGGATCGAGCCTGATGATTATTACCATTATTACCGCTCTCTGGCGCAAAACACTCTATCTGATCAGAAATGAGGCAGTGCTGGATTTATGTGGCTGATAAACATTCCAAATACCAATGGGGTAGCGGAGTCGAGTCCGCGGTTAAAAGCTTCAACTCTGTCGCAGCATCGCTTGGCTCCGCCTACATATCCGATTGCAGCAACCTTAGCCCGCCAGCAACTTGACCACCGTATCCAAATCGTCCAACGCATCGAGAGAGTACGACTTGGCTTCATCTCGTAGCCACTCAACTTTACTTGTAAAAGTCCCTACTTCATCCTGCGAATTTCCAATTATGATTCGTTCCGCAGAAGTCATACCACACAAAATCTTGATCATGATGTCGGGAATAGTACGGCTGAATGCCAAAAATTGGTTTCTAATCTGGCGTCCCAGTACCTCACGTGTAAGAAGCAGCAATTCAGTTATCTTCTGGATCGTTTCTAGAGCGCTTCTCTTGGTATCAAAAAGGCTCTCTTTAGGCGTTTGCTTGGCGATGGCTGCCAGGTAACTCTCTACATCGCCAATTGCGTCAAATGATAGCGTAAATTGCCTGCTGCAGCTCTTTTGGCCATACGAAACTAGCGTGCGCCAGACAGATTCGCTGTAGTGATCAAAGTCGATGTACACAGGGGCTGGCGTGGTAGTTGGGTTTGCGATATTCGGCGCCTCATGGTCGTCAATCTGGGCCGCCGGACCAATTGATTCATAGGCACGCATCACGGCGCTTCCCACGGCAGGATTTGTGCGAGCTAGTTCGCTCAGGAGGCTCTTGACCTTGTCTTCAGATAGCTGATCAACCATAAACGAGTAGTCACAGCTCTGATTGGATACAGATGGAACGGGTTTTGCACCGGGGCGAGATTGAGGCGTAATGCTGACAGGCAAATTCCGTGCAGCATTCATACGCCGGCGCGCAGCAAAGGCTCGGCCAGCGCCAAAGCAAGAAATACAACCTGCGTTGTCACAACCAAACCCCTCGCAGTCCGTTTTGCGCCGTCTCTTGGGTCATTCTGGAGGCATCTTTGCACAGGTACGTTCAGTGTCCCTTTGTTTCCGGGCGAATTCAAGAGGTTTGCAGCTGTGGGGTGAGGATGGGAGAACACAGAATTCGAAACTGAAACGTGCTCCGCCTGCTTAATGCAGTGAAGAATATAAAAAGTAGTGCAAAGACGTAGAAATTCCGGGAGCGAAGTGTATAGTGAAAGCAGTTATTGTCGAAACATTGAAAGACGCGTCTCCGAGACAGGAAAAGGAGTCGACGCGGGTATCCACGCGAAGCCATGGGTTGGCTTCAGCCTGTGGCTTATACATACAAGAAGTGAACCGCGCGAGGGAAACGCTACGGAATTGGAGTAAAATTCATTAAAAATCGAGGGCCGAGCTTTACCCAACGGAATTTGAACACTTGACGAATAAGCCTATTTTTGTGATCTTCTAGATACTCGACGCAAAGTAGTGTTGTGATTAGCAGTTGCCTGGCATGCCTGTGCTAGAACTAACGCTTCAGTCGACTACAATAATTACTGCAGAAAGACTAACGCGATTTCAAAGTGCCGAGAGGAGATAATTATAGAATTGGGACAGATGCCGCGTCGCTCATATTGCCGGGTTAGCCGAAAGACGTCTTGCGGCTTGAGCCGATTGTTCCAATCGTAACTAGGTGGTCTGCGACATTATTTAACTGTACGTCAAGATGGGCCCAGAAAATCGGTCGCAATGCATAATAATGAGACCCATTCTGCCACTTATAAATACCATCATTAAAGAGCAATGCCGACAAAGTTGGGCGTATGCCTCTCTGGCTTCGTCGCCCACGAACTGGATGGAGGCCACTGGAACATTGAGTCTAAATACTTTGCTCATACAGAATGTTAGAAACTGGCTGTGTTCTGAATTGCTCCATGATTTGATGGCAGTTCCTACAAATGAGGCCGCGATTCCCATAACAAAATTTGGAAAACATATACCTAGCTGTGACTTGTTATTAGGATTAAGGACTACCTTGCTACTAATGACAACGCCTGCTGAAGCAGCAGCGCCATCAGTAACAACACCGTGGGCAACAGTGTACGGGTGCTGCTCAGCATTATACCATGCACGACGTTTCATTATTTCTCTGAATAATAGAAAGTTTCGATTCCTAGAAAACTCGGCAAGTGCGAAACGGTAACTTACCGTGCCTCCGTCTTTCGTCAGCACAGTCGCTTGCGTGTTGGCAGGCACCTGAAGCTGGTATGTCACAACACCAAGCAGTCGTGATATTTGTGCGCTGTATCAACGTCGGATACGTGGTGCTAGCATGGAAATATGTCTCCTCGGACTCTCCAGACTACAGAATCGGAAACAGTTTGAATTTGGTAGTACAAATCACAATGATTGTCGTTGCAACTGAATTGTGCTACCGCAAAAAGTATGGCAGTAACTGCCGGGATCGGCGACAAGCATTTGCCTCTAATGACCTTGCCTGACAAGACTTTGCCAAACCTTGTAAGCATCCCGATTTTAGATGGCTCGAGAGACTTAGAAAACGGGTGGGCAGTAAAACAAGTTGAACAATTTTAATTCATTACTGGTGGTGGAACATTTCCCCTCCGCAATCCTCATACATAAAACCATAGACGGCGTGCTAGTAGAACCTAGTATTAACCGCAGAAAGTAAATTTATTGAACATTATTCTGCTTGCGACCCTTGACATCGTAGCGATCTAGCTCCATGACCTTTGTCCACGCCTTGACAAAGTCGTTGGCAAACTTCTGCTTGGCGTCGGCAGCAGCGTAGACCTCAGCGACAGCGCGGAGCTCGGGGTGAGAGCTAAAGATCAAATCAGCGCGAGTGGCGGTGTACTTGTTCTTGCCGCTAGTTGACTGGAAGAGCTCATCGTTCGAGTTGGCAATAGGAGTCCAAACGTTGGCAACGTCAAGCAGGTTCACAAAGTAGTCGTTGGTAAGCTTGCCGGGGCTCTGGGTGAGAATACCGAGCTTCGAGCCGTCAAAGTTGGCATCCAGAGCACGGAGACCACCGATGAGAACGGTGAGCTCGGGGGGGCTAAGAGTCAGGAGAGCAGCCTTGTCGACAAGAATCTCCTCGGTCAGAGAGCGAGCATCACCCTTGCCGTAGTTGCGGAAACCATCAGCCTCGGGCTCAACTGTAATGATGTCAGTACTGGACACTTATTTTTTTGAAGGTGCACTACTTACGGAAGGCAAAGGTGGTGACATCAGTCTGGTCTTGAGTGGCATCAACACGGCCACTGGTGAAGGGCACAGTGACGCTGACACCAGCGGCAGCGGCAGCCTTCTCGACGGCCGCGGTACCACCAAGAACAATCAAATCAGCCAGCGAGACCTGCTTGTTCTTGTTGGCAGTGTTGAACTTTTTCATAATTCCTTGCAGCTGCAAAACTTATTAGTAAATGATTCAACAGGACAAGCTCAAAAATGAGGCGACTTACAGCGCCAATGACGGTCTTGAGACGCTCCGGGTTGTTAACGGCAAAAGTGTTCTGGGGCTTGAGGGCAATGCGAGCACCGTTGGCACCGCCACGCTTGTCAGAAATGCGGAATGTAGAAGCGGAGCCCCAAGCAGTGGTGATCAGGTTGGAGGAGTTCAGGCCAGGGGTCGACAAGATGGTCTGCTTAAGTTGCTTTACATCGTTGTCGTCAATCTTGTAGGCACCTGCAGCAGGAAGGGGATCCTGCCAGATGAGAGGAGCCTTCTTCGGCACCTCCGGTCCGAGGTAACGAACCAAAGGACCCATGTCTCTGTGAAGAAGCTTGACTAAACTTTTGTGTTAGAAGCAGATACTGCAAACGGGTTTCGAGTTATACTGACACCAGGCAAGAGCAAACTTCTGGGTGAAGTAGTCAAAATCGTTGAGGAAGGTCTTGGAGATGTTGAGGTAGATGGGGTCGTGAATGAGACCAAGATCACTCGTCAGCATGGTTGGCTTGTGGAACTTGGTAGGATCAAATGGGTCAGGATGAGAAGCGTTGGCGTTGGTGGCCTCCCACTGCTTGCCACCGCCGGGAGAAGTAACAAGCGTCCAATTGTTGTTGAGGAGGGAGCCGAGGAAGCCTGCAGTCTGTCAGTACTCAAATCGTAACCTAAAAGTAGAGATAGACTTACCATTTGCCCACTTGGTGGGGGTCTTTGTCCAAATAACCTCGAGTCCACTGGTGAAGCTGTTGTTTCCAACACCGCTGCCAAAGCTGTTCTTCCAGCCAAGACCTTGCTGCTCAATAGGGGCAGCGTTGGGCTCAGGTCCAACGTTGCTACCAGGCACGGCACCGTGGGTCTTGCCAAAGGCGTGTCCGCCAGCAATCAGAGCAACGGTCTCCTCATCATTCATGCCCATGCGACCAAATGTCATTCTAATATCCCCGGCAGACGCCAAAGGGTCGGGGTTGCCGTCGGGACCTTCAGGATCGACATAGATCAAGCCTGGAGCTGTGTTTTAGTAGGGTGTCTAGGTATGGCAACGGGGTTATGCTTACCCATGTTGGCAGCGCCAAGAGGGCTCTCAAGCTTGCTTGCGCGGGCGTAAATATCGGTGCTTCCGTTGTAGCGATCGGCGCTGCTCTCCTTGCTGGGGAAGAACTGGTGCTCCGTGCCCCAGTAGACTCCCTCGTCAGACTGCCAGGTATCAACACGGCCGAAGCCGAAGCCATAAGTAGGGAAACCCATGTTCTCCATGGCGACATTGCCGGCGTAGACGAACAGATCAGCCCATGACAGTGCGCTGCCGTACTTTTGCTTGATAGGCCACAGAAGGCGGCGGGCCTTGTCAAGACTGGCATTGTCAGGCCAGCTGTTGAGGGGAGCAAAGCGCTGCTGGCCCATGCCCGCACCTCCACGACCGTCAACCTGTCGGTATGTACCGGCGTTGTGCCAGGATAGACGGATCCAGAAAGGACCGTAGTTGCCATAATCGGCGGGCCAAAACGCTTGGGAGTCGGTCTGCAGCTTGGTAAGGTCCTTCTTGAGCTGGGCCACTATTCAGAAGAGCAATGGGTCAGTAAAGAACTTCTCAGTTCGCTTCTTCGGGCTGGGATTGGGCTCATACCGTCAAGCTTCGCAAAGGCTGCAGCATAGTCAAAGTCGGCATCAAGAGGGTTCACCTTGTCCGCATTTTGTCGAAGAACAGCCAAGTTCAACTCGCAGGGCCAGAAGTCAGCGCTGCGTGTACCGCCGCCGGCAACTTTGCTCTTGCGTGGGCATCGTCCAAAGTCAGGGCCATCGGGACTAGCGCGACCTTCGATTATGGCTTCAGGGTGAAGAATAGGAGCGCGGGCCTCGTTTCCCCGAATGTATGGGCATGATGCCGCAGCTGTGAGTGGCAGTACACTCACGGCAAGCGTCAAAAGATTCAGAGAAGGCATTGTGTGCCAGAGGTGAAAACCAGAACTGTTGGGGGATTGGCTCGGAGTTACACAGTTGACTCGAACAAGCAAGACATTGTTCAGATGGGGGGATCAGCGTTTCTATATTATACTTGAGCAACACAACGGAAAGGGCCCATTTTATTTCATGTACCGATGAGACACCGGATAGTGATTCCTAAGTATAAACTTATCAACTCCGCCGAAAATCCTACCTAAATTCCAAATGTTCCTGCACCATCGGCATCCCACAAGGCAGCACGTTGAACCCCAAGAGCATTCTCCACCTTCCTAGAAGAAACATGCCGCCGGTGAATAAAGTGGATGATTCTATCACACTAGCCAGGGCGCTACTCGGCCTCAAAGCGGCCACAACAGCATTGTACCATCGTTGCCGTCTTACTAGATATGTTAGCCCCTTGGCTACCCCCACGCTTGTCCGGACGAATAGATGAGCCCAATGTCCGCAATTAGAAGGCCTCCGACTATTCAATCAATGTTTACGCTCCCCTGGCCAAGTGGGCTTCTTTCTTTTTTTTGCTTGCAATTATTGGAATTTTAATGGTCGCTACATGCCCGTGCGTAGCAACAGCCCACGGGAGCGGCGCTGGGCTGTGGCTTTCCTCAGATCCCCGCTACATGGATCTGGAGTACGAAGCAAAAGGAAAAAGCGCCGCAGATCCATTTACCCATAATAAATGCGTCGTACCGTACGGAGTCGCTGCTGATGGATGAGAGGAGAGCAGAATTTGCTCTACGTGAGTGAGGGTCTTGTTCAACAACAGTCCATTGCGTCTCACGTCTCACGCGCGGGCACTTTCAAATATCACGGCATTGGCGGCACCGGTCAACCACGCCGTTCATGCACACCAGGAACTATCTCTGATTGCTGTGGATCGACGTTGCAGTGAGTCGCGAGCGGCCAGTCTGATGTTCCGGCGAGAGAAGCCAAAGCTTCCAGCAACAGTGCCAAGAACAAGAAACGGCCAAAATCGAACCCCGTGCTAGGGCCCTGTTGGGGAAATCAAGAGGCTGACGCTCCACCAACGTGCAGGGGGACAAGAAAGCTAACTATGGGCCAAAAAGTAAGCAATTGGCTTCGACATCATTGGTCCTACCAGGGCGCCAACAGCTAAATTGGGTCAGGAGCGCTGCATTAGCGGCGGCGACAGTGAATCTTTCCACAAAATCCGCACAGAGCCATTAAAAAGTGACACAAGGTGCCAAGGGAAGCTGTGAGATTTACGCGGACAAAGGTACGGAGTATACGAAGGCATATTGTCATACTCAACAAGCTCACACTACTCTGTGCAGAGACAACTTCGGTGCTCGTTTCCGAGGTGGCAAGCAAGCTACTTGTAGGCAGACCTTGGCATTGCGGTGTAACTCCAACTACTAATAATAAAATAAACCTCATGCAGATGCCAAGGCAATCTCAAGCCAGGGGGCGATGCAGCAATGTCGCAACACAGACCCCCACAACAGCCCACGGGTCCTGTCCGCGGACTGGTCCCTTTGATCAAGTGGCCAGTGGCTTGCTCTCCCGCTCATGTTTGTGGCTTGGCTTATTTACCCAAACCAGTAACAAATTACATCACATTGGCATGGTGAGTGATATCACCTCTATTTGGCTTGGCAACAACGGATCGGCAAATAGTCCTCCTTTGGCAGGATTCGACAATGGTGGTTTTTTTGCAGCTGATGCGCCAATATTATTGCCAACACTTATGTGGCTGGCATTATCTGCAGCAATATTGGGTGCAAAAGCAAGTGTCGCGCCACTTTATAGCCTTATCAGCCTACCTGTGTAGACCTAGAACGAGTTCCTTGACGCCTCATTCTCAGCTCTTTAAAGTACACAGAGGTATCGCCAAGCGGCAACTCAGCCAGGTCCTGTAAAAGAAGCAGGTGGAAAGTGAGGTACCTATCAGTTTATAAGTAAGCACTGCGCCAGGTAGAGAATACCAGTGGCAATCATTCGCGCTCACCAGCCAAGCAGCCCTGCCAAGAGGCAACAGCCTCCCCCCACCTTCTTGAGCGTTCTGGCGGCGTCGTCAAGTCCGTCTGCGCTAGCAAAGTAGCTTGCAGATGAGAAAATGAAGCCAAGACTGATGGAGAGGTAGGTCAAGATGTCTACCAAATTCGTAGCAATGGACGCGACGAAAAAGGCAAAGACCAGGACAGCCCATACTAAACTGCATTGTCAGCCTCTGCTGCCTGTCGCAGAGCCATTGAGTTCCGGGTAGCCACTCACACAGGTAGAAAAATCCCAGGGCATTGTTGTACTGTGCATCGTCATTTCCGTATGCAGACCGGACACCAAACGCGGGAGTGATAATTGCGCCGTAGCCTGCATAGAAGAGGCCTATGCACGAATGAGAATTGATCAAACATAAGCAATCAGCAGGCGGGGGCGGCAAGGGGGGGCGGCATCTATACCAAAAGCACTAAACACGGTGTATGAAAAGCCATTCCCGACCGAGAGCTCCCACTGGGCGGATATCAAGAGGCCAAGAGCAGCAACAAAGAAGAAATTGCCCACAAACACATTGGTGACGGTGACGCCGCGCAGCTCCAACAGACTCAGCGAGAGAGTTGTAAGGGTAGTCGCAAATGCGCCGATCGGCAGCGCTCTCTAGCAAGTTCAGGTTGGTCAGCGCTGACTGATATACACCGAGAATTATACCAGCTCTAATTTATTATTAGTTTTCAGCGCAACTACACTGTACATACCGCTGAAGGTGGTAATTGTTGTCCATACGGCCGTGCGTCTGAGGGCTGGGCCATGGCTGGCTCAACCGCACAATGGCTCACATGCGGTCCCTTTTCTGCTGACATGGCCATGAAGATTAGATATGATTAATCCGGACGATAAGATTGATTCTAGATACGAAAAACTCCTTTCCCCAGGTATATAAGATTATAGACTCGCGATGGGGCAGCGTGGTAAAAATTCTATAATTACCGGGCGGCACCGATCGGGAAGCGCCACCCTCCTCAAAAGTCAGGGTCTAGACCTTTCGACGGCTCACGAAAAAATTTCAGCTTCCTGCACGTTACGTACGAGGACTCAATTTTCACGAGCTGCTAGCCACTGAGGCTATTCAAGGTAGGCAGTGCCGGGTTTACCCCCGCGCTTCAATGGAGCTCCTTCAACACAATTGACACATGCCGGAGAATATTGGGCTCGAGGGGTCACGAGGGGGGAATCATTGGGCTTCACCGGCTGCTGCGATGCTTGCCTATTTATGCAATATTATTAAGAATTAACCAAAGACAAAGGCATCATCAATCACAATTGTCCCGGGGAGCACAAGCTTCAGCCACCGCCTCTCATGTCCATGACGTGCCCACCAAGTTTAAATCCTTTTCTAGCCGCAAGCTCCGACAATACCCATTTGAGCCAGGCCAGCACATCAGGCCGATGCTGCAAAAAGTCGGAAGCAATGCGCAGCGGAAATATTAGCGACAGGGCGCCCAGGCTGTCCCGGTCGCCCTGAATCATGTATTCTACCGAGCGGCAAATGTCGAGCGCAAATCCCTCCGTGTCGCCCTGCCCCGGAGGTATCAGCGCATTCGCAAACGGTCCAGTTTTGCTTTCCACGGTCGAGGCATGCAGCAACGCTTCCGGCGACAGACCGACATCCTCCGCCAGCGAGTACAGAAAGAGGCGGATCACGTTGAAGTAGACGGCGTCAACGGCGGCCTCGAAGCTTACGAAATGCAGCACCGTGCTAAAAAGTGGCGCGCCCGATGCCGCCGTGGGTGAATCCATCACAGCAGCCGTCTTCGGGGCTTCCCAGCAAACATTGGGGTTTTCTTGCTCCCAGCTCCAGCGAAGCAGCTCGGTCTCGACGTAGGCGTTGACGATTTTGGCCTGCAAAACCCTGTGCTCCTGTATACGTGGCCCTTCCGAAGTCGGGCAGCCTATGCTGCGAACATCCTCCAAATAGCCTGGAAGATCGCAGAAGATGTCTTGTAATAAAATGCTTATTGGTCGCGGCGTCGGTTCCAATTCCCAGGGAATAGTCTTCCACCTATACTCATCCAAAAAGGTACGCTTTGCTGTCGCGATACCAGCTGTTGCCTGCATCGATTGTTAGCGCGCGCTGCAAAGAATTAAACAAGCACAAGTGGCAACCAACTATAAAGGCCCTATTCGAGTAGAAGAGCTTCCTCGCAGAGGCTTCTTGGAATGCTTCAGGTCCCAATGATTGTGTCTGTTCTGCGTTAGACGGGAAGCAACTATGCACATGGGTATGCATCAATCTTACCAGCGCCGCCAGCCCACGTGCATGCTCTAGCCAGCCCGTGGGGTTTGATGCCGTCATTACTTCGTAAACGCCAAGAAAGGTTGACGTCCATAGATTCATGTACGACCGAGCTCTTGCTTCGTCTTTGTCTATATTCTGAATGTCTTTCCGTAGACGCTTCAGACTTTGGCCATATAAAATGGCTGAATGTTGGATCATATCGTCGTCACAATGCATGCGTCCGAAGAGGGCTTCTGCAACACTGAGACCAGCGATATACGGTGTGGATTGACAGTCTCCAGATAAGAACACGGCAGCAAAGGTCGGCGCATCTGTGTCCGCTGGCCTGTTGCCTGCGACAATGGCCTGAAATTTGAGCATCAGATGAGAAATTACAATGCCATCGCGAAACCCATCAAGCATTAATGTGGGTGGGATGCGTAAATCGCACATGAAATCCCACGCTGACAAGCCTTGGAAAGCATATTTGCCCGGAAGTAGCGTCTGGCTTTCCAGAGAAACAGACGATTCTGGCGATGATTGTCTGGGGTATGCCTGCAGAGGTTGCTGCTCAGGCGTGGCAGATGACGACCGTGACTGTGCCGAGAGATCCTTGCGATCTGCCAGGCCTGGTCCCGAGTTGACAAAAATGCGAGGCTCATCATACCCCAGACATTTGTGAAATCCATTTCGGCAACGCTCACAGAACGGTCGTGCCTCATCTGTTTTCACAAGTCAGTCAGTGAGTGAGGTGAATGAAGCTTGATGATTGTCGCATCTGTTTGCTTGAATGACATACCGCATTTAACCTTTCGCTTTCGACACGTCCCGCATCCTTTGCTGCGGCGAGTTCTTCGTGGCGGCGCGGGGGTTGCAACGTTATTAGAGAGCCCGAATTCGATTAACCCCTCCATGATTAATTGAAGCCTTGTTGGGGGATTCGAGTGGCTAGACTAGTAGAGTTGGTTGTGCGAATATTGGCTTTTTTTTGGCCCTTCGAGACTGAATTGTCTATGCATAGGCTGAGATGGCAATGGATACGGTCGTATTCGCCAGAACCGTGCCATGGATGCGACTTCGCATGCGCGTAGCCATACGCGGCCAGTCAGTCGATCGTATCCTTGCCCGGCTTTGCGACGGAATCTGCCATCGATGGCCCGCTCGCCCAGCCTTGCAAAATTTCAACACCTCGCAGTCGATTTCTCAAAGCGGAAAGGCGCGCTTGGTTTGGAATAAGCTAGGGTGGCCCAGTCTCCCCCATTGCCGAATCGTCCTCGATGCTGCCAGCCATGATGTCCGCTATAAACAGGGCTGTGTAGCCTTGGCTGTCTTGTGCCCAATTTCAACAAGCCAATAGTATCCGAGTCAGCGCGGGGCAGAGCCCAGAGCTCTTTCAGCAATTTGATGGGGGAGGCGCAAGTTATGTAGTTGGATCTCGCTCGCAAAACCACGCTATTCTGGATCGAGCATCCGACTGCGAGGTGCTCTCCGCGATACGTGGTGATGCGATGAGATGAGGTTGTTTTAAATTGGATAAAATTTCACTCTGTGTTATAAATACCGTCCGGTTTCCCAAGTTTCTAAGGCTTTCGATTCAATAAACTTGGTTCATGTGAAAACATCACAGCCATCACCACAAATCTACAATACAAGCTTACACCTTGAAATGCAGGACCCACGACAACAAGTTGGCAGCAGCCAGTATGCCAGTTCACATCACCATTACCCAATGGCAGTGGACAATCAAGTTTTTGGGTCTGCTAGGAACCCGGAATATAATGAACATCAGAACTGTTCAGACAATGCCCGATATAATCAGAATCAGAACTTGAGCAACTGGCGGCCTTCAACATACTCAAGCCAGCCTCAGCCAAGAGGTCAGGGCTACCTGCCACAACAACCCAGGCAATATTTGGACGCTAGATGCTCTTCTAATGCGACGCACGCGTATGCAGGCACATTGCCGAGCTGCGAATCCTTCCGAGACACCAGCCAGCTCATGCACCATTCCGATGCGGCTTCAACAGTCTACACGACACCTCCACGGCCAGAGATGCAGTTCATTTCTTCCCATGATGAGAAACCGCAGGCGTACAACGATCAAGCCGCTGTTATGTGCCAAAATAACCTGGAAAGAAGTCAAAGCCCTCCACCAGCATACACAAACGAGGACAGACTGCCACATCAATCGCGGTCATCCTGCTCTTCTGGTTCCTCGGGCGACTTCATCCCAGGTCAAATGCCACTACAGCCAGCCGGTCCCATTGGCAGGCTGGCCGACGGGTACAAGTTGGTCGCCATTCCCGCCACCTCGGCGGCGCTCGGCTCGCCATTTCTGCGCGCATACCCCCCGGCCCTGGAAAGCTACGGCATCTCACGCGAGGCCTTTGTCCGGTTCCTCGACCGCCTGAACCGGGCCGCCGTCGCCAGCCCTCCGATCCAGGTCCTCGGTCTCGCCGGCAACATTGTCAGCATGGTGCCCCTGCACACGGCCCAGATCGTGGGCACCGCGGTCGACCTGGCCGCGCAGGCGTCCACGATTGCCATCTCCAAGGGCCGCACCGAGATGCTCCTCCGAGAGGTCAACGCCACGCTGTTCAGGGACGCCGGCCTCAGGGCCCAGGTCGCCAGGCTCGACGTCGTCGCCAGGCTCGCCAACATGCCGGTCCTCAATGCCGAGGGCAAGGTGGACAAGAAATCCAGCATCCTGCTCCCTCTGCGCGACGAGGCGGATATACAGCTCATCGACGCGCAAGAGCGACGCATCAGGGCGCTCGCCCCGTGGATCTCGCCGCTCGACGTGGACGCGCTGCCGGCCGTGGACAGCCAGACCAACATGCTGGGCAAGATGCATGCGGCGGTGAGCGAGCGACAGCGTAAAAAGGAGCAAGGAAAGATGATGAAGGATCGGAGGAAGATGAGCAAGGGGTATGCCAAGATGGATAAAGAGGAGGCAAAGTATGGGGAGCGGATGGAGGACTATGTCGCGAGGGAGAAGATGATTCGTGAAAAGGACGGGCGGCGGATGGGAAAGGAATTGAGGGAACTGGATAAGAAGCGGGAGCGTGCGGCAAAGGAGCACGACAAGGAGCTTGACAAGATTGAGAAGCACCGTCGCAAGGACGACAAGGAGGAGGGGAGCATGCGGAAGATTTTGTTTTTGATTATACAAAAGGTGTAGCTGGACATTGTATTAATTAGTTACGAGGTGTATTCTTACCCTGCTTTACCTACTTGCTTGTAGACGGCGTCACAAATAGAAGAGACTTGGAATATGTACAGCGACTCAATATATCTTTTTCTTGCTCGCTTTTTTCTCTTTGTTTTCCTTTATTTATCTTTTATTCCTCTTTTGTTCATTTTTTGCTCATCTACAGGGTAGGTTTTACTATGTTTGCGAATGTGCTGCTAGACTAGACAGTGTTAGCAATAGATGAAAGTTGGAAATGAACAGTGACTCGATTATAATTTTGATCCCTTTTTTTTACCCCTTATCTTTTTTTTTTCTCCTTCTTTCTCTTTTCCCCTGCTTTTTTTCTCGGAATGCCAATTCTAGCACGCTGCAATCCTATTCAAATTCACGGCCATCGTGAATGGATGATAGCAATTCAGCAGTTCATCACGTTACTTCAGCCTTGATAGACTAGCTGCGTGCAGGTCTCAAAGAGGAAGGTCGGACTGTCTGTCGCCCGAGGATGACGGATTGAGTGGCGTTTTTAACGATGAACGAGGAACATGACAACCGAAGCGTGAAAGACGACTTGGTCTTCGCACAGCTTGTCTTTTCCAAGCTTGGCCAAGCCGGTGTGACGCACCGGCGACCCGAGTTTTTTTTTTAATTTTCTAGTCTTGTTCATCTTTATCAAATGTCTCTAGTGAAATGGTAGATCTAGACTAGATTTGCGGAAAATCTAAAGATGGAGTGTATCGGCCATCAGAGACATTGTTGCAGATGATAGTCTAGAAGGCTTTACTGAGTGACGAGTTGGGAGAGAATACTCGAGTCGGAAGAGGTGCATAAAAACACATAGGGCTTAGCTAGTCCCTTGTTGTCGTGATTGCGTGTGCGGCAACATTCCAGCATCCAGGGCATGTAAAAGCAGCGCGTACGTAGTGGAAACGAAATACGAGACATTGTGATGAGTGAAGGGTGCATGTACGGAGTAATTTGACGTACCAGTACACGCGTAGCAAGGCATGGTTCATGAATGTCCCAGACAAGGTGTGGGTAGAGACTAGCAGACAGCTTTGTAGCAATGGCTATAATAATAAGAAAATACTATTGATTCGATAGCGGATGAGACTTGTTTGTATTGGCATTCAATTGTTGAGGATGCGGTGTGACAGAGATGTAAGACAGTCGCGTCAGGGGATGAGTGTTGGGACAAGGTCGGAAGTAGCGTATATGGGGGCTATAAATGAAAGCATGCCAAGGGATGTATTTACACGTTAATTTGAAGTGATGCATCACCAAAGGAGAAGAAAGCATTGGAAGGAATGTCACGTAGCAAGTATATATCCAATCGGCAGCTTGTTGACGACTGTCGAGACAGTGCAGGGCTTTTAGCTTTTTGGTTAGCGGTAAATACCTAGTAGGCATCCCGTAGCTAGCTGCATAATTACTCCGTCGTAGATTGGTCATTTCTAATTATACCGGCAGTGGGGATATTTGGCTGCATGTGCTAGTTTGCCTGCAGAGGAGTCGGTACATGTCGTGCATTGCGCTTCAAGAGAGGGGATTGGGGCAGATTGCACGCCATTCTAGCGGACCAGGATTACAGTGTTGAAGAGGACGATACTGAGCATTGTCACAAGTGTGCATATCGGAACCATGGAGAGTCAATCTTGCGGTCAACGTGGTTATCAGTAACCAAGGGGGACGAATGCCTGTCATTAACAGCAACAAGCAAGGGCACCTATATTGGTACAATTGCCTAGCAGGGAGATACCCACACTGGTGTCCACGCGTGCAGATTTGCTGCATGACGATCGCGATGTAGGCTGCATGCTATTTGTGACTGCCGGCGGGATTGAATTTTTTTTTTTTTTTTTTCAATAGTTGGTTATTTGAAAAACAAGGAATAATAATGTATATTCAACGTCGGCCATTGGCAAATCGGAAACATGTTCCGTCGGTGGCGGGTGTGGCATGTGGCAAATGGACAGGACAAGTTTTATCAGATGGAGAAAAAATCTCCAAAGCGCGGCATGACTCTTTTCTCGCTTCTCCAGCCCGGAGACTGTACCCAGGAGCCAAACCCGCCAACCCGCCAGCTCGTTCATTCAGTCATGTCGGCGAGAGACTGACGCATTCCACTCAAGTGGGTGGCTAGCTGTGCTGAGTACCTACTGCGCTCTAGCCTCTCTGCTGTGGCTGTCTGCGAGTAGCTTGTGTGTCAGGGTACCAGTAGCATTGCACACCGCTGAATTGATGAATCTTGTTGAGAATCACGGCATGCGTGTGATTTTCTTCCTTTTCACTTGATTTTTTCTTTCTCTTCTTTTTCTCTTCCTTTAGCAAGTTACTACATTGTCCTCATTGATTTCAGGCAGCACCTAGTATTGAATACCCAAGCAAGACAGGTTGACAGGTACCTGGAAATACATTGAAATTACAGGGAGCCCACGTATTCCTCGGGCGTTCTCCAGCAACCCCACGCAGCCCACTAGCGAACCCCACCGGCTGCCATTGTCCCGGACTCTGGCTCCACAGCGCTTTGTTGGTACTTTTGGTTACCTTTGACTTGCACCACCAGGACCCGTACCGGTGCCAGTACCAGTAGTTGGGTTTAGGCCTGGCTTTGGTTCGTCGGTGGCGCTCCTCCAAGACATCTCGACCAGGGTCACTCCAACAGCCTGTGAACCGCTACACCAACAACGCTGCATACTGGCACTGTCAACTACACACTTGACACGCCACCCTCCAGCCGTTTTTCATCATCGCAGCCGATGATTTTTAAATCTGCCATTTATCCTTCTCCTTTTCCTTTTTAAGCCTCGCCGGCTTGTCCTGTCTTGGCACTCTTGCAACAATCAACCTACTCAGTACACCTCACCTCTACACACTGTGCAAACGGCCATCTCGACCACGACACCATCACCAGTCACCGCCCATCATCACCATCAAATTCTTTCCATTCGACATTTCCTTTACAATCATCACCTCTGATCCATCGCCAGCATTTTCTCTTCTTCGGCCTACTAATCTCTTGTCTCGTCGTTCGACCGAGCTTCTCCGCCGCCCACAAGCTAGCCAGGTCCTGGATATCCAATAAGCTAGGCCCACCGCCACCATTGGCCTTATATTTTTTTTCTCGACCAATCCCACCAAAACAACCTTCATTCCAACGCCCTTTTCTACTCCAGAAGGCCCCCGGCTAGTAGAGAAATTCATTCTCCGCCAATTTTTCTGGCCCTCTTACTTTCGGCGCCGTCTTTTTCTCCTTGTTGACTTTCCATCTTCTTTTTCTCAGCGTCCACGGATTCCCCCGACGGCCTCGAATCATCACCATCACTTACGTCGTATCGGCACTGTCACCCGTTCTCCGAATCACTGCCGACGCACCATTGCCTCAACTGCCGGTGCTACTGCAGCTCCCCCCCGCCGTGCCCGCCCGGCCACCGATACCGCCTCCATAGCTGCGGCGCGCGACACTGTCAATTCTTCAGTCCGCCACAGCCATGCGCGGCTTCGCCCAATGTTCCTGGCCCATATGGCGCGTCGATGACTTTTCCCTGTGCTTTCAAGTCGAGTGCGTAACTCTCCATTATTTTTATTTTTTTTCTGTTCCAAGTCTTTACAGGCGCCTTTGTCACGGGTGGATAAGGCCGGCGCAAAGGCCCTGTACAGTCCTGGCAACCTTTGTCGGCGTATTTTTAGAGGCATCCTAACTAATTTATTTTTTATAGCTACCTTCGCGTCCTCATCCCTCTGGCCCTCGTCGCCTTCTCTGCCGCTCGAGTCCTCTCCTTCAACATCTCTCGCTGTATCCAGAATCGCCGTGACCAAAGATACACTGCCGTTGACAGTGGCAATCATGTAACCGATCACACAGTCCTGCCCCCCACCCCCGAAACCGACTCCGAGCAAGATTTGGAAATTCATGGTGGTCGTCTCTCCAAAACACTCTCTCGCGGCTCTGTTGTCCATACCGATCAGCCACCCGCTCAATTGCTTTCCAACATTGTCGAGATTCTCGCCGTGGCCGCCCTCATCGGTCTCAATGTCCTCGCCCTCGTCACTGGAACTGGCTCCTACGGCAAGCGCGCCCGCCTCGCCGCCGCTGTCAGCTTGATCGTCTGGATCTATACCCTCGCCCTCGTCTCCTTGCGCCTCTTCCTCGGCAACTCAAAATGGAGAGTCCCTCATCTCTGGAACCATACCGCCACAATCTACGCCATCACTTGGGTCTGCTCTCTCCTGATCTTGCGCTCCGCCATTATCCACCCAAGCTCCAACCTCGCCCAAATCATCGTCATTGCCGAGTTTGCTTCACTCACTCTCCTCTGGGCCATGGCCATGACCACCCGCAAGGGTAACAAGACTGTTCTCATGGAGTGGGAAAATGGCCTCGAACCTTCCCGCGAGCCCCTTGCCAGTCTCTTCTCCATCGTCACATTCTCTTGGGTCAACGACATCATTTGGGCTGGCTGGAAGACCCCCCTTGAAATGGACAGAGTCTGGAACCTCTTGCCCAAGGACAAGGCCGCCAATGTCATTGGCCACTACCGCTCTTTCAAACAGAGTGGTTCCCTCGCCGTTCACCTGCTCAGCTACTTCAAGGGTCTTCTCATCGGCCAGTGCCTGCTCGCCGCCCTCGCCGGTGTCTTTACCTTTGCCCCCACCATGCTGCTCAAGTACATTCTCGAATACGTCGAAGACCCCGATTCCGCCCCCCGCAACGTCATCTGGCTCTTCGTCATTCTGCTCCCTGTCCTCGATACCATTCGATCCATCAGCGACAACATGAGTCTCTGGACCGGTCGCAAGATTTGCATTCGCATGCGCGCCATCATCATCGGTGACATTTACGCCAAGGCTCTCCGACGCAAAGCCGCTGCCGGCAAAGACAAGGTTCTGCTCGCCGAAGAAGAAGACGACGAGCAAGGCTCCGACGCCACCAAAAAGGGTGCCGTGTCCACCATTAAGCGCGCCCTTGGCCTCAAGGGCAAGAAGAAGAACAAGGCCGACGACGCCGCTGAAAACAAGTCGGCCGCCAGTCCTGACGAGCAGTCTAACCTAGGTACCATCATCAACCTCATGTCCGTCGACAGCTTCAAAATCTCCGAGACTACCGCCTATCTCCACTTCCTCGTCGGTGCTGCCCCCGTCCAGCTCGCCGTTTCCGTCTTCTTGCTCTGGCAGGTCATGGGCCTCAGTGCCATCCCTGGCATTGTCGTCATGATCTTCTTGGTTCCCGTCAACTACCTCCTCGCCAACGGCTTTAGCGTCACTTCCAAGAACATCATGGCAGCCACCGACAAGAGAATTCACGTTACCAACGAGGTCCTCCAAAACATTCGCATCATCAAGTACTTTGCCTGGGAGAGACGCTTCGGGACCATTATTGACGAGAAGCGTGAGGTCGAACTCAAGGCTATGCGCTCCCGCTATATTCTTTGGTCGGTTGCCGTCGCCATCTGGAACTCGGTCCCTGTTCTCATCACATTCTTCTCCTTTGTCGTTTACACTCTTGTCGAGAAGAGGCCGCTGTACCCCTCGGTTGCCTTTACCGCCATCTCACTCTTCATGCTCCTGCGCATTCCCCTGGATTTGCTCGGCGACATGTTTGCCCACGTCCAGGAGGCCAAGGTCTCTGTCGACCGTGTTGAGGAATTCCTGCAAGAGGGCGAGACCGAAAAGTATGAGCAGCTGGGCACCGACAATGTCGACGAGCACGGTGTCAAGCGTATCGGCTTCCGTGACGCAACCCTCTCCTGGAGTAGCAATTCCGAAGAATCTACTGACGGCCCCACCGCTTTCCGCTTGTGGGATCTCAACATTGACTTTGCCATAGGCAAGCTCAACATTGTTGCTGGCCCTACTGGCTCTGGCAAGACATCTCTACTCATGGGTCTCCTTGGTGAAATGTCCCTCTTTGATGGACGTGTCTTTTGCCCTGGCGGTCGAAGCCGCGATGACGTTCGGCCCGATCCCCAAACAGGCCTCGCTGATACCATTGCCTATGTCGCCCAGGCTGCTTGGCTGCTCAATGGTAGCATCAAGACAAACATCCTCTTTGGTTCCGTCTACAATGAGCAGCGTTACAACGACGTCATTGTTGCCTGTGCCCTCGAGCGCGATCTGGACATCCTCGACCACGGCGACGAGACACTTGTTGGCGAAAAGGGCATTACGCTCTCTGGTGGACAGAAGCAGCGCATCTCCCTCGCCCGTGCCATTTACTCCGACTCTGCCCACATTCTCATGGACGACTGTCTTTCTGCCGTCGACTCTCACACTGCTCACTGGATCTTTCACCGCTGCATCAAAGGCCCTCTCATGGCGAACCGAACCTGCATCCTCGTCACCCACAACGTCCAGCTTTGCGCCCCCATGTCCGACTTTACTGTCTTGCTGGACAATGGCCGCGTGAGTGCCCAGGGTGCCTCGACTGAGCTCATTGCCTCTGGTAAGCTCGGCGAGGACCTCCAAAAATCTCGCCCTGGTTCTGCCGTACCCTCCCGCCCCGCTTCACGTGCCTCTTCCAGTCTTGGAGAGACCACCGTCGTTGATGAATCCTCCACCGCGGCGTACAAGCCCAAGGTGAAGAAGAATGTTGCTCCCCAGGTTGACCCCATGGATGAAGGCAAGGCCACTGGCGCCGTCAAGTTGCCCGTGCTGAAGCTCTATCTCTTTTCCATGGGCTCCTGGTGGTTCTGGATCATTGCTCTTGTTGTCTTCCAGCTCCAGCAGCTTGCTCCCGTCGCCACCAACGTCTGGGTCCGAAGCTGGGCTAACCAGTATGTTGAGCAAGACGTTAGTGGCGTTGCCTTTAGCTCTGCCAGTGCTTCGTATAACAACCAGTTCCACCCCAAGGCTGCTTGGGCCACCATTGCGAAGCTGAGCAACCTGCACGACCAGTCACCTGCCTATGGAGTCGATGGCCAGACCACAATGGGCGTCAAGTCCGTCGCCGAGGTTGATGCCGTCTACTACGTCTGTGGTCTTGCCTTTATTGGTGCTCTCGGCGCCATGACGGCCTTTGTTCGTGATATCTGGATCTTCTTTGGCTCCCTGACTGCTTCTCGCCGCCTCCACAACCAGCTCCTCAACTCCGTCATGAGAGCCCGCTTCAAGTTTTTTGACGTGACGCCTCTTGGACAGATTGTCAATCGCTTCAGCAAGGATCTGGAGGCCGTCGACCAGGACATTGCTCCTACTGCTATTGGTGTATTTGCCTGCGCGCTGTCTCTTATTGTCACGGTTGTTCTCATTGCCGTCATTACCCCTGGATTCCTCATTGCCGCCTTTTTCATCGCCATCCTGTTCTACGGAGTCTCCGTCTTTTACCTCCGCGCCTCCCGCGACCTGAAGCGACTCGAGTCCGTCCAGCGCAGCCCCCTCTTCCAGCAGTTTGGTGAGACTCTTAGCGGCATGACAACCATCCGAGCCTACGGTGTTGAGCGACGATTTATCCGCGAAAACCTGGACAAGATCAACACGTCGAACCGTCCCTTCATCTACCTCTGGTCCCTGAACAGATGGCTTGCGTTCCGCGCCGACTTTATCGGCAACAGCGTTTCCTTCTTTGCCGGTGTCTTTATCATTCTCAGCATCGGCAAAATCGATGCCGGTTCCGCCGGTATCTCGCTGAGCTACGCCATGAGCTTTACGGACAATGTTTTGTGGCTGGTTCGCCAGTATGGCACAAATGAGCAGAACATGAACTCAATGGAGCGTATCAAGGAGTACCTCGACGTTGAGCAAGAGGCAGATGCCATTATCGAGGACTCCCGCCCGGCCGAGTCGTGGCCCGAGAAGGGTAGCGTGGAATTCGTCAACTACAGCACACGCTACCGAAGCGATTTGGAGCCCGTCCTCCGCGGCATCTCTCTCAAGATTAATGCCAAGGAAAAGGTCGGCATCGTCGGCCGCACTGGTGCCGGCAAGAGCTCGCTCACGCTTGCTCTGTTCCGTGCTCTAGAGGCGGACAAGGGCAAGATTCTGGTTGACGGCGTCAACATTGGCGGGATTGGCCTCCAGGATCTCCGTGAGAAGATTACCATTGTTCCTCAGGACCCGACGCTCTTCACTGGTACGCTGCGCTCCAACCTCGACCCGTTTGACCAGTTCACGGACGGACAGGTGTTTGAGGCGCTGCGTCGTGTTCACCTGATTGGTGATGAGGAGACTAGTGTGCCCGCGACGCCCGTGTCCGGCCTTGCCAGCAACAAGAACATTTTCCTGGATCTCGCCTCGCCAGTGGCGGAATCTGGGTCCAACCTGTCGCAGGGCCAAAGACAGCTCTTGTGTCTTGCCCGTGCGATGCTCAAGAGGCCCAAGGTGCTGGTCATGGACGAGGCCACTGCCTCGATTGACTACAACACCGACTCCAAGATCCAGGAGACGATTCGTGAGATGAAGGGCACGGTGATTACGATTGCGCATCGCCTGCAGACGATTGTCGACTACGACAAGGTGCTGGTGCTGGACAAGGGCGAGAAGGTGGAGTTTGCGCATCCGTGGGAGCTGATTAGCGACGAGAGCACACAATTTTACAGCATGTGCGAGTCGAGCGGCGACTTGGATATTCTGGTCAAGGCGGCCAAGAAGAAGTGGGATGAGAGCCGGCTTGTGGATGTTGAGGCATAAGGCATACATAGGTTGGCCTCTTTGTTTTACATTAGTATGATTATCTGTGTATACTGCATTATGTTTGGTGTTTTGTTATTTTACTTTTTTTCCTTCTTCAACTTTGGTTTACTTGTGTTGTTACCTTGAAAAAGTTTGGCTGGTGTCGAGATGAGTGTTGCAATTCCCCGGTCTTGAGACGAGGGGGATCGGGCGGGCTTGTCGATTTTATTCAATTTTGCTCATTTGCGCTTTTAAAGCTATAGATGAATATACTACTGATAATTAATCATGGATTTGCTGCGTTGCGTGTTGACATGGTAGTAGACGTCGACATGACGCCAAAATACTTTGTGTCGAGACTGAAGGAATTTGGCGCTGTTATTCTATTCCTAATTCATCTATAAATAAAACAAGACTCCTCGGCCAATTCCGAAACCCGTACAGTGCATCCACAGCCAATGAATGAAACTGGTCGGCATGCGTAAGCTTATATGGAACAGGCCAGTTGCTGCCTGTCGAACGACCTCATTATGGGGCCGCCTCACAGCCTCATCAGCCCTGCAGCGTCATCCTTTTTACTTTGTCCTCTTCTCTATTCTTCAACCTTGGTCATCTCAAATTCATCAAGAATCATTTCCAACCCTTTAAGCATGGGCAAGCCGTCTGACCTCGCCCCTGCCAAGGACAACGGCGACAGTCTCCCGACGACTCCGCTTGTCGAGGGCGCCAGTTCCATCTCCATGCACCGCCCCAACCACCAGCAAAACGACAACTACAACACGCTGGCCGCGCCGCACCGGCAGCAGTACTTTGACGACGAAAACGACGACGACGATGATGATCTCCCCCCTCTATACAGCAACCATGATCCCGCCATCGCCCCCGAGGATCCGTTGCTGCCCCTCCCAGCTCTCGAGATTGCTCCCCATCGCCGGTCGGCCAAGGATGGGATAACGTACTATATTGACAACCGTCTCGATACCGACCCCATGTTTCTCTACGACCAGCTCGTCATCCTCGCCCAATACCCGCCACGACCCATCTGCCGCATCCGGGGCACGCACACCGAGACGATCCGCAAGGGCGACAAGGACGAGAACCAGACGGTCGTCGATTTCGATCTCGAAATCGATCTCACCTCGCTCCTCTACGCCCACACGCCCACAGCGGCGCAGCAGCAGTCGCAGCCCCAAAAGAAGATTACCACAGTCGGCAACTTTGAAAAAGTCCACCGCGGCACTGTCTTTGCCACGCGAGCCCCTGGTTTCGGCGGCAGCAGCGGCGGCGCCAACGCCGAGACGGGCACCCCGTCCCTGACGGAGTGGTGCCACCGGTACTGCGCCTCGGCCGCCGGCCTGAAGCGGTTCACGCTCGAGCGCCGCGTGACGGGCTACGACTTTGACCTCTTGGCGGGCAAGCTGACCAGCCTCATCCGGGCGACAAACTACCTCGGGCACGTCTCCGTCACGTTTCCCGTGCACGACGCCCGGGTCGAAATCTACAACGACTGCGCCGTCTCGCGGTGGCGCCTCACGCGCTGGGTCCAGATCGTCGCGTACGTCACCCTCGTGTTCCTCCTCACCTGGCCGTGGCTCGCGTTCCGCACCAAGCGCTGGGAGACGGCGTACGTGGCCTGGCCGCTGCGCGAGGACGAGGGGAGGGGCCGGTACACGAGCATGAGCGAGGAGGTGTGGTACAACATGTGGGCGAGGGCAATTCAGCAGGCCGCCGTGGCGAGGCGGCAGGGCACGCTCGACCAGGGCGACATGCAGCGCGCCAACCTCCTGGCCGGGAACCCGCCGCCGCTGCCGGACAATGTCGACGGCGGCTGGGCGGGCGCCATCCAGGCGGGCGTCGAGGCCATGGCGCGGGTGAACAGGTCCTTTGGCTGGGGCGCGGATACCCGGCCCGGGAGGACGAGTCGGCTGAGCAGACTGCCGAACCTGGGCAGGAGGTCGTAAAGTATTATACACTGGAGATGGTGATTGAATGTTTGATATTGGATGTTTGATATTGCAAGTTGGTTTAAACCCGACAGAAACCCTGTTAAAGCGATAGCATTGACTAGTCTCTCTTTTTCTCTTTTTTCTCTGTTAATCCCAGATTGATTATGATTGGCAAGAAATACAGCTCTCATCTAAACATGATCACTACATTTTCCATGCATTGAAACGCTCAACTCAAAACTTGGACTTTATATAAAAAAGACCAAGTTGCAAGTTGACCAGTGACGGCACAGCAACTTGAATCTTTTGTTGCCCCACTACGTCACCCCGCCATATTTCTGTCAGACACATTCAACTCCAACTAAACTCACTCACTCTTTACCCGTCACCTCATACCTTTCGCGCTCAAGACGCAACTCCCCAAATGGAGATTCAAAACCCGAGACGGGCACTTGCCGTCAGTTTACACAGCGACAGGGACCATCTCAGTCGCACTCTTCACGGTCAGTCTGCCTTTGCCGCCTCATCCATTCGTTTCTGCCAATCCACCCATGCGCTACCCTACACTGCCGTCGACTTTGATTTCAATCACCCAGCCCGAGCTATATAGTTTTTACTTTGCAAGGGCGGGGAAGAATGCGGTCTCATTTACAAAATAAAGATACAGAATACAGAATACAGAATACATGAAGCAGATTACAGAATAAAACAGTATTAACACAGACTAGAACTCACCGGATCAAAACCCACCCCTACAGAAGACTCACTCGCAGGGACAACACACAACCTTGCACTCAAGACAAAGTACTATGCCGCCACGGTCCCCATCTGGCTGGACCTGATAGACGACGCCGAGGAATGGGCAGCGTCCTTTCTCTCCACAGAAGCCTCCGAGGTCCTCGCCGTCCTCGGTGGTCTGATTCTCGTCTTTAGCCTGGCGCCAGCCACCGGACCAGACGGCGCCGCCGCTGCAGAAAAGACGCGCCAGCTCATTTCGCACGTCGGCCGGGTCGTCCACGAGGGGCTCGGTGGTTGGGAGTGGGATGGTGTCAAGCTCGCCGTCGGCGTGGGGGAGGCTGGCGGCGACGACGTCGATGAGTGGGATGAGCTCTGCGCCGAGGCCGGTCTCGAGTTTGTTCAAATCGGCGGCGATGCACAGGATCGGATGCAGCAATTCGGAGGCAAGTACACACACACACACACACACACACACACACACACACACACACAGTCTCTCTCTCTTCCAAATACACTCATTTGCACGGCTCTCTTGACTGACCTTTGATATAATTTCTCGCAGAAAAAAGTGGCATTCCTCGTATCAAAGAGGCCCTTGAAGCAAACGAATGGGAGGACCAAGGAAATGCCAACGACGGGGTAGACCAAGACGCAAACAACGACACCAGTGCAGCACAAGACCCAGAGAATATGGATTTCGGTCTTGGCCAGGCGCCCGATCTAGAGAGCCTGAAAAAGGCAATCTGGGCAGGGGCAACCACTGCCGAAGCCGAGGAGGAGCAACATGCCAAAAAGGACAGGGGCCAAGAAGACGAGGATACGCACAAGGACGACATTGGGGACGAGGACGTGGCCAAAGTGGAGGCCATGATGCGCAAACTGCAGGCCGCCCGGGAGGCGGGCGAGACAATGAGTGAAACGCAGCGGAGGAAAATGGCCGCCAAGGCGGTGCAAGAGGTTATGCGGGAGTTGTGAAGACGTAAAAAAATGCAACTTTTAAAAAAAAATCAACATCTTGGCACATGAATCAGTTGTGATGCAGCATAAAACGCAGGCAAGGAAATCCAAGAAAACGAAACAATATCATTGTTTGTAGCGTGACAACCGACACACCTTACATCACCTGCATCCCAATAGGTGAAAGCCTGATTTTCATAGCGACAAGGTTTGACTAAACCCCAGCAGGAGAAAAAGGGGACAAAGCTTGTGCGATGAACTCGATTTCCCAACAAGCACACCAGCAAGGTTGATCTACTCAGTGCTACTCTGGACTGGGTTAGAGGAACAGTGCGCACAGTTCGACCGCCCGCCTAGGGTCCAGCGACGGCATCAGTGCGTCGCCCTACGCCCTCGGTCCGTTCAGTAAATCACAAGATACTACCAGCATTATAGCTTGCCTATATTTTGTCGTATTATTAACGCGTAGCAGCGGACAAGGAAGTGTGCTTGTCGGGGACTTTTCTCGAAAGGGACAATGGCCGCTCGCATGCCTGCTTGCAATCCGTGTATAGACCAAACGTGCCCGTTTGAAGGTAACCTTGAATGGAGGCTGATCCAAAATCCCAGCACGGTGAGGGAACAGGATCCCAAGTGGCAAACGGAGAAGAAGCATGAAATAGAACAACGACACAAAGTTATGAAGAAACCCCATCCTTTTGATCAATGCATGCACGCTCGGGGGATGTGGTGCCGAGAGATCTTGCTTTTTTGCTGCCCCATACCCGTATCAAGTCACCTGCCCCTATCCATCGAAGGTGTTCGGTAGGCAGGTTGGCAGGCAAGGGGGTGACAAAAAA
>FWCC01000461.1:0-34769 GCA_900169235.1 Zarea fungicola
TACAAATACAAATACAAATACAACGAAGCCTCACAAGCTTTTCATTTTGAAATGTAGGTGGTACACGCCACAGGTTTAATACTACATAAAGGACCAGAAGTTTAACAAAATTAATTCCCAGGATGAAGGTTTAAATAAATTGGGTGCTTGGCTTAGAAGTTGTGATGAATGGATGTTCAGGTGTGCCGTGGACCCTTTTGCTAAGGCGATCACGGTATGTGCCATACTTTGGGCCAAATGCGGAGAGAAAACAAGAACAAGAACAAGAACAAGAACAACAAGAACAAGAACAAGAACAACAAGAACAAGAACAAAAAATATATATCCTAGACCAGCGTGTTGGTCTCTCGTAGTTTGACTGCTCCATAGCGCTAGGGAAGCAAGAGTGGTATCGCACCCTGATTTAATGACCTACCGGGGAAATTGGTTCCAAAATGTAACAACAAGCAACAGCCGGAAGGACTTATGGAATCTCGGCTTTAATGGGCAATAATGGCAGAAAATGATTTGCACTGTTGGCTATCAAACTGATAAATGACTACCGCAGAGCTACCCATGAAGGCCAAATGTTCAACCCAGCCTATTTTTACTCCAATTCTGTGGTTGGATAACAAGTTGCTATGTGCAAGTTGAAAGGAGCAATGTAAACCTTTAAATTCCTGAAGAGGCCAAGAGTGTACAATCATAGCCTCATTGATACACCGTGCTCAAACCAGAAATCGCATCTCTTTCGTAGTCCATCATCGAGCTTGACCATTTCTGCAGTTGCACCAGTCTGGAATATAAGGCGCGCCTGGCTCTTAGACCATGGCAACCACCGCACCTCCTTACTGTTACAGCTATTTTTACCGTTGGGGCTGTAAGTCTTGATAAAGTTAAGCCAGTAATGCTGCATCAGTGGTGTGATGCCACCATTGACCTGACCCGGTTTGTAACTGTCTGGCGGTGCCTTGGCGTAGTCTGAGCCGAGGAGAGCGTTGAACTCTACAGTATGAGGAACTCCCAGCCCCTGTGCAACTTGAGCGGGATCCTCAACATTCCAGAGGTAGGCATAAGAGTTATTGACGCCAAATCTTGTCTGCGATTCCGTAATGTAGAGTGCTGGGCAAGTATACCGCACCTCCTGGTAGACGTTGCTGACCTGCCTCCAGTAACACCCGATGCCAGGACAGGTCTTGTTCGGGTTGGGGTACATCTCATTAATACCTCCAAGCTGCTCAAGTGTCAAAAAGGGGTATGAATCGAGGATGTATTGATTGCTCTGGGCGAGTGTCGTTGTATTTTTTGGTGTGAAAATGGTGCCACCGTTTGCGTCATCTCCATATATGGTGGGCACCTTGATAAATTTGCCGCTCCGGAACATCTTATATTGATAGTCGGGGACGAGAGTGCCGTCAATGATAGGCGTCCAGAGGTAATTAGGTGGATTAGATGCCCCTGGGTAAGCGATGTTGAAGTTCTGCACCTGAAGCTCGGCAGTCGTTTTGTTACGCATACACGCGAGACTGTCTGCACCAGCACAGCCAAGGCGAGTTGCGAAGTTACGGTAAAGGTACTGAGCCTCGGAGACTGTCAAAGTTGTTGCGAAAGACGGGCTTTCCGCGGCGGCGGCGTGGAAGAAACCTTCGTCAGTGGCATTGTTGGCAGTGAGATGCAGAGCAATACTTTCGGCTCCGGCACTGATTCCGCCTAAAACAACATGACCGGGATCACCGCCGAACTTGCTAATATGGCTCTGCACCCACTTGAAAACTTTGCGCTGATCCAGCAGGCCAACATTTGGTGTGACCTTGTCACCGTCACTGAGAAATCCATATGGGCCAACCCGGTAGTTCAAGTCAACAACCACGATGCCATAACCACTGGCTGCTATGAGTCCAGAGGCATTAATATTTGGGTTCGAGTTTTTATTGAAACCACCACCCTGGATGAAGAGATAGACGGGTAACTTGGAAGTAGACGTGGCGTTCGACGGTGTCTGGACATTAAGGAATAGGCAGTCCTCTGAGGTGGCGGTACTGGAAGCTGAGGCACCTGTCTCAAGACAGTACTTGCGTTTCTACTAAATCTTAATATGTAACCAATGTGACTGTGTATTGTGTGTGCTGTATTGATGGCATACCGTGTCTGCTAGCTGCACCTCGGCAACATACTCAGGGTCTTGGGGAGGGGCAAATCTCAAATTCCCAATCGGAGGAGCTGCATACCGAATGCCCTGCCATTGAGTGATACCGTTCGTGAGACTGACTCCCTTATACTTGCTGTAACCAAGGTCGATAGTGTCTTGGATGTTGGCGGCGGCTGCGCAGAACACAAGAGCAGAGATCAAAAGTCGCTTCATTGCGAATATGAAAATGCTGGCACTGAGCCTATTTCACAGTTTAGACAGCTATGAGGAATAAATCATGGAATAGCTATCGGCACGGACGGGAAGCCATTTATATACCGCAAATACTAGTTGAAAAAGCCGACTTGGTCGACTTTCGCATCGGATCTTTACCCCAGAAACTAAAATGGAGGCTATTTTGCCGGCGTATTAACCTCATCCGTAAACCTTGATTTAAACGTGTAATTGCCGAATTTGCCGTAGCGGTGGCCTAATTTCTTGGCAGAGTGCGCTAGGACGAGGACGCCGTCATGCAAAGCTAATTTGGAGGACGCGACAAATTATCTAGAGTCTTGGCTGCTCCGTGGTTTTGCATATATCATCCTTCTGCTATATATGTAGCTGTCATTAAAATCAAGCCATCGTCGGGTGTGGTAGGGAGCTGTTTTAGCGGGATAAAGAGTAATGGGACTCAAGGTCAACTGCAAAACCAATATGCCTTTGATCGCCTGTTGACGACAGCACGCTAACCCTTGTATTCATATTCGTTACTAGTAGCAGTGACGTGTTTCACACAATCTGCTCATAGTTACGCACTCAACCACCCGTACAAAAGCTAATCCTGTGGCTTAAGACGTGGTAGAGAGGCGGCGCGCGACACAAAAACTGTTGCCTTAGCTTTGTCCAAGGAGCGCCGCAGCACTGAGCTAGACACACCCAATTTCACAGCTGCACCAACGGAGGGCTTCCAAAAAATGCCGTGTTAACGGCGACTTGTCCGTTCATCGGCCTAGTGGAGAATCAAAAGATCACCTAGTTTCAGGGGTGACCTGCATGGCAACTTGCGAGAATACAGGAGAAAAATGACCGGAATTGATGACAACGGCAGTACACGGTGGCATCAGGCTCTTGGTTTGCCATGCGCAACGTTGTCACTGCGTAGGCTTCTGAAGAGAAAAGAAAGTTGTAATGTCTGCAAGTGAGATAAATCTTTGTGAGAACAGATATATCCACCCAATAAGTAATAAAGGCACGATCAAATTTTTTTTTTTTTTTTTAGCTGCTCCAGAATGTGGCAGTTTTTCAGAGAGAAAGCTACGAAAAGCACGGTAGTGTTCTCCCCGCCCCCCGAGCTTGAGCCCAATGGGGAAAATTGGGGTTTATTACTTGCATAGCTTCTCGCTGTAAGCTAATCGGACGAACTTGAAGCCGTTTGCTGCTCAGCTTTTATTGGTGACTGGCATGGCCGTTGGTTGATCCATGCTTATTATTGTTGCCCGCCTGGGCAACCAGTCTGTCTCACACATTATTAACCAGAACAGGTCACTTTTGCCGCCCAAGGTATATGTATATAGTGGAACAAACCCATAGTTAAGTGGGTAGTTAGATCTTCATAATGAGTACCTGAATCATCGGATTTAGCACTTGCAGCAACATCATATTATACGCCGTGTATTATTACCGAGTGGCATGGTCGGAATAAATTATGCAGCAACCCGCTCACCGGACTCTCTTTTGCGTGCGGCGCTAGTACCCAGGGCTGAGAGGCTCATTCTAGGGCTCGCCCATGTAACTTTAAACGACTAGCGGTGATGATCCATGGGTGACTGTAATTATCGTCAGCACGCAAGGCCCTGCGCTGGCGGCTCCTAGCAAGGCTCCTTCGACCCACAGTGTAAGTCTTGTGGGTATCTTGTCAGGCTTGTCGTTCCGTAAAACCATTTTACTCGAAATTTCCGCAGCTTACAACTTGTCTAGTTCTGCTGATCGCCCATCCACTTCCTGAAATAGCACCCTAATAAGCTTTCTCCAGAATGAGATTATCATCTCAGCTGAAGTCTGCGAACAAATTCACCCGCTTATATGGAGCAATAGCGGCTGCTTGCGGACGATTCTGAAACAATAGACGTATTCGAAGATAAACTGAGGCAGCCATGATTCAGCGCAATGCCCCAAAAAATACTCCAAGCTTATCGAATGGAACCACCTTTCAAGAATATCCAACTGTAGGATGCTACAACCTTAATTTTTAGTGGCATTTTCAGACAAACCAGACCCGCATCAGCCTAGGTGAGTGAGAAGATCTGCAGAGACAAAGCATTGCCTAAGTACTACGCAGTGTTGCCCCGAGCTGCGGTGCCAGTAAGCCGAGTGATTGGGGCGACTCCTGTGAGCAATAGACGTTAGTTTTCCGTATTACTGCAGAGTATAAATTATGAGGCGTGTGTCGTTGAGTGTTCAATCGGTTTATCCCCGACAAGAAAGCTAGCGAGCAACTTGCAAACAGCACAGTTTACAGCACAGGTTAACATCATGACTGCCACCACTCTTGTTGAAGCCCTACCTCAGGCGATTCCCATCCACGTTGAGGCTACTCCGAAGTCCCAAACAGCACAAATTACCATCAATCCCGCTGAAGATTTACAGCAACAGGAGACCACGACCACTCCAGATGAGGAATCGCATGAAGATGATCTCGTCGTCACTCCTATCCATACATACCTTTACAATATGATTGAACTGGGCATCGTCCGCACATTGTTCGAACGCAATGTTTTCGATGCTATCCCAGTCGAAGGCGCCATTGAGATCAAGGAGCTTGCTGAAAAAACCGACTTTGAACTGGCCTTGCTCAGTCGCTTCATCCAGTTTCTGGTTCTTGCCAAGTGCCTTCACAGCCCTGCACCTGGTCGAGTTGCACACACAGAAAAATCACAAGTATTTCTCTATCCCACAGCTGTGAATTTCTTGTCGCTTGACGTTGATTTCTTCATGGGGCCTGCTACCCGTTGGCCTGATTACTTCGAGAAGAACGGTTTCAAAGAGCCAGAGTCCTCTAAGCGTACCCCTCTTGGCCTGTGCTATGGCTATCCAGACAAATCAATATACGACGTCATGCCTCTCCTCCCAGGCAAGAGGGCTGCCATATTTAACGCGGCAATGGCAGATACCATTGATGAGATGCCATTTGTGGGCTTCTATGATTTCAGCTGGATTCCCAAGCATGCGTCTGTGGATAATGATCCGAATCGCACATTAATTGTGGATGTTGGTGGCGGCAAAGGCCAGGCTCTTAAGGCAATAATCGAAGAGAACCCTGCAATTTCTCCTCGGCGATGTGTGCTACAGGACCAGTCTACATCAATTAATGAGGCGATAGCGGAAGATGACGTGGTGGTTAAAGACATTGCGAAAGTGATTTCCAGCTTCTTCGAGCCCCAGCTGATCAAAGGTATAAAAGAAACCCCTACCATTCAACTCTGTTCTGTATTTTTTGCGAGTTGTATTTAACTATCTATAGGCGCCTTGGTATACCACATCCGCCGAGTCCTCAACGACTACCCCGACAGTGAGGCCCGCGTTATTTTGAAGCAATGCCGCGATGCTTGTGCTGATGACTCTACTGTGCTGGTATCGGAACAAATTCTACCTGATGTGCTGTCACTGGACCTGGCGGCCATGGATATATTTATGCTGAACTATGGCGGCAAGCGCAGGACGAGGGCTATGTTTGAGGAGCTGGCTGGCTCCGCCGGTCTGAAGGTCGTGAGTGTTTCGGCCGACAAGGCATCTGGACAGGCCATGATTGAGATGGTTCCTATTTGAGGTTTTTCTCAGTATTCATGTTATTGTCTCACTGCTACCGAGATACTCCCCAGAGCTGTTAACTTGTAGATTGATTTTATGGTAGCGGCAACTTTCAATTCAAGTACATTTTTTTACTCGCGCTGGTAGGCCCTCCGAGTATACTCTACATCTAGTTTCTTAGTACGGACGTTTCCATATGGAAGTGGAGTCTCCCTAGTTGGGTGTATCTGCAGCTTGAAAATGTCTCGTGAAACTGTTTCGTAAGAGATAGTTCCACAGCCATTATCATCCAGATTGACCTGAGCATTCCGACACTGCAAGGCTTGTCAGGCAGCTAATACTGCTAGATTTGACCCGAATCCAATGACTTGAGTATACCTGCCGAAGCTTGCATGCGTATGTCAGGCCAGGAAATCGGTACGCGTTGGAACATGGACGAGGTGAGCTTGGCCATGAGCAAAGTTGTCCAAGCGAGCTAAATTAGCTCTCCATACACCTCACGGCTCGCAAATTTATTTGAACTAAAAGCTAATTCCACTATAATCTATATGTATCGACTGTTAGCCATGTCAAAGAGATACCCTTCATTCAAGGATCGTTGTAATGTATGTTGCGAACCTGCGACCATCTTGAACTGGAGCCTGGCCGCTACTGTCTTGCATTGTTTCGAAATTACGGAAACTTATGCATTATGTAAAATGAGAGAACATATAATCAACAGATCATCGTCTGCGAGTTTGCTGACTCAACCTGGCCGCTCCTCGCCTAAGACTTCTATTGTCCGGTTACCGATAAAGAGCTGCTCCGTGGCCAAGTGAGTTAAAACCCTAGCTTTTATAGGCCAGAATCTCTGTCAGAGCATACTGATGGCCAAATCCTCCCACGGCCTAGCCCACTGCAAGATAAAGTGCACTTTATCGTTACTAGATGAACGTAGCTAGTTCGAGCCTTAATATCCACTAGCCATTAGGAGTTCGGCCAACGTTGTTCATCACAGACACTGATGTGACGGTATGAGGTGCTTCCACGTGCTTCCACGACCATTTCTAGTTGGAAGCCGAGAAGGTAAGATATTAAAGCTTTCCAGATAATGTAAGAACAATTCTGTTACTGGAGCTCTAGTTTTACCTGCCCTATCTTATTCCAAGTTAGCTCAGATTAGCAAGCCAGACATGCAGTTCTGAGGAGGTACAAGAATTGGTTGTGCTAGCTCTATTTGCCTTTAGGAGATCACTATTCTATTTTAAAAATGAACTATAAGAAAGGAGCACATATTGCACCCTCTGGCTGGGAGCTCTAAAAGACAGCGTATGGAAATTCTCTTATGCGTCCGTATTGATAACCATGGACGAATACAATGACTGGCCAATTGATGGAGGGTTTTACTGCAACAGCAGCCACCAGTGGCGTTGTTACTGTAAGCAGTCAAAGCTAACTATCGCTCACAAGGTGTGCAGAGGTCACTGGGCAGATAATCCGTAAACAATGCCAGTCGCAATGCTCCTGTTAAATCGGCTGGTCAAAATTGGAGAAGCTTCACCCACCGGCTACGGAAATTGTTTCCGCGGGGCGAAATTTCATCCGTTCTTGTATAATGAACAGCAATGGTGCAAAGGTCTGTTCCTTCTTCGATATTGCGAATCTTTGGACAAGTCTCGAGTCGGCCGAAGATAACGCTATAAAACGAGTACTTGAGACTGTGTAGGGCATTAATAAGGCAGGCGGCCTTTACTCACGCGTTGGTAATAGCCGGGTAGGGGGCCAGTAGAGCAAAATATAGATGCGGGAAGTGACGGAATTGCCAAAAGTGCCAACGTGGTTGGTAGTGACGAAGAGAATGCCGGTATAGTACTCCGGACTGTGGAGGGCTAGCTGCGAGACTGTTGGGGTCACAGTTTTCAATCTGGCCGGCTTCTAGCAAGAGAGAGGGCCTCTCCAATAAAGAGAATGCAGCCCCCGCGGCAGTCTAGTGTGGAATTAGCTTTATGACGGCCCCCAACAAAGTCGGCGTTGGATCTAAGGTCTCCTTGCGGCATGATAAACATCATGCATGGCAATGATAGATCGAATACCAGCCTCGTGTTTTTTTTTTGGACAGGGCTTCTGGAAATGGGTGGCATTCAGTTCACCCAGTGACTCAGTTGCTTGAGATACATGTGTTGTGTTCGTGAGACCAAGCTGCAGTCCTGATCTTACCCACTTTTGGAGAAACGTGCAGGGGGATTATCAATCTTTTACCCAAAAACTCGCCAGTTTGGGTCGATCATGGCATAAAAGCATAAAAGAATGAAATTAACTTTGCAAAGAACAAGATCAACCTTAACAGTATCGTATGTTGCTGATACCTGATCGAGGTAATGCTGGGTGACAAGACTCTCGGCCATGTTTCTGCGGCGGGTTGGCAGCATCAAAAACTACAAGTGTTATCTTCTTGAGTTGACTAGAGGTACGTCAAGGCAAGCTGTTCTAATGACTTGGTCGGCGCACTTAGATGATGGAAGCGGGAGCTCACCTGCCACATTTTCCTACTCAGCATAATGAAGCCAAATACACGATACGTCAGGATCAACTCCTCACCAACCCCCCTACATTACTGCCCCGTCGAGTATATCTTCAAAGATTCCTTTTAGTGGCTGCGGGGCGATAGCGAGAGGAGCTGTTCCTGAGGCTGAAACTACCGCTAAATAAACTACTTGCTGGGACAATGCAGACGCGCCTGTTATCATAGGCCTCCTCATCGGCGCACCGCGATGGAATACACTTTGTTTTCTGGGTCAGACGACCGGCTGGCAGCCGATCCGAATCCCAGTCTAAATACCAACTCACCGCTATAATATCTCTATCTACTACCTTCATCATACAAGACAAAATCCTGCATGAAGTTAATTACGGCCTGATTGCCAAGTTTCCCCTTGGTATCCAGCTCAAGCGTCCAGTAGTGCATAGACATCCTGTATCGACCGATACTACAAGTCCTAAGTAATGTTCGGCGCGCTTGCTCAGATCCCTTCCATGTCATCAACATTCTTGATAAGACGGACGGGAATGGTATCAGGAGTTCAGATTTTTTTCGCTTCGAAACAGTGGAATGAAAAGCTCCTCATGACAGGCCCGACGTCTCGCCGTATCGTCGATGTAGACGCCTTGTACCTTGATGGGGTAGGCTTCCAGCCTAGCTTTGACACCGAATGGATAACTCTCATAGTATATACCTAATCCGGTAAAACGTTGTTTTGCACCGGTAAAAATAGCATCAAATAAAGTGCCGCTTCGTGGCATTGGCTGCATTGAAACCAATTGATAATTTGATGAATGCATAAGACGCCAGCTTAGCCACTACAAGGTACACGTCATCTAAGCATGAAGATTTCTTGCTGATTAGTAATATGGAACTTCACTTTCAGTTTCTGCCTAAACCTAGGAATTCTGATTTCCCTGCCAGCAGCGACGAGGCACTGCCCAAACAACTCCAACCGCCCACATACATACCAATTTGTTTTGGGCGACTACTGCAAGTTCAATTGCGCATAGCAAGCGTAGCAACGCAATTTTACCCCAAGCTGTACTTATATACTCCAGTTTTCACTTAATTGCTAAGATCTGTGTTTAGTAATCCACGCCCTGACTTGTAAGCCTGATGGCACAACCAACGGATATGGGTCAGCACCAGCACATTAGATGCCGAACTTGCTAGTGGCTTAAAGGGCCAGAAATTAGTTCAATGCTGGTGTTACAGAGTTTGCGAACACCTCCACTCAGTTTCAAAGTGTAGAAAACCAAGGCCCGCCTCTGAGCTCAGCCCAGCATCGATCCACTTGTCGTCTTATTATACATGGGCTGCTTTCCCATTTTGGTCACATTATGTACATACTCTGTAAATACGGCAGGCCGCAGCGCGTAGGCACCAGTAGGCTGATTCTTCTAAATTACCTCTAATATTGGCTCTGCGTTATGATGTTAGCAGTCATTTGTCAACAAGAGCCAGCCCAAGCTCGCTACGGGGCTACACATGGGCAATTAGTTGCCTGTATAAATACCCAACTATCCCAAAGTATCTCTCCAGCTTGCACAAACATTCAATTAGCCTTGTTTCTATTCTATAAAAGTCACAATTCACGCCCTCGGTCATGCGCACCTCTGCTATCCTGGCTGCTGTTGTGGCAAACGGTCTCTGCGCCACAGCCCTCGATGTTCAGAGCTCACTGTCTGCATCTGTCAACGCTATTCCACAGTGCTCCCTCTCCGCATTCAAGAATGCTCTTGATAAAAAAGGTTGCGATACCAACACAGCTGCGGCTGCTACTTTCGACTGTCTGTGCAAGTCTGTAACTGAGATTTCCGCGAGCATGGCGCTCAGCGTAAGCGACGCGGATTGCCTTACGAGTGAGTCCAATTCTATTTTCTCACCATTTACTTTCCAGGATAGTATTTGCTAACCTTTATACTTTCTAGCCTGGGCGGCGGCGGTAGCTAGTGTTTGCGCATACTGGACCACTGTCAGCACGTCCGCAAGTGATTTCGCCCAAGCGACCAAAGCTCTGGGCTCCGAGTTGGGGGCTAGCGCAACCACCACTGCTGCCCCTCCTGGTTCCGTCAATGGTACGGTTACCAAGGGTTCGCCAACTTCGACTGCTGCCGCGACCTCGTCCTCTAAGGCTCCTGGCGTCATTAACACCCCTGTTCCTCTCTTCATTGGCGCAGCTGCTTTGGCCGGTTTGCTGGTTTAATTCTTTCTAGCCACCCAGAATCTAGTTACCATGGTAAGCATCTGATGCACCAATAATCAATCATTTGGGTGGATGTAGCGTCTTTTTCGTCTTTACAATACTGCGGTATGAAAAGTATATTTGTAGCAATGCAACTTGAAGCACAAGACTAAATTAGATGCTTGGTCGCTGCTACGGGACTCTAACGTAGCATTACAGCTGCTATCACTATAGAGTATTAGCTAGTTAACTGACTATGCACTTCGTCTTTAAATCATTACTTTAATATATTTCAGTGAGTGTCTGGGCATTGCTTAACTGCTGTTGAGGCACTACATGACTGGCTATGTCATCTGGGAGCAAGACTCGGTGAACAGTTTTACCTTGAACGTTTACCATTCTATTCGTAGCGGGAATTATCTGCATTAGTTAATAGTCTGGGATTTTACCCAAGCGAACTCGTTAACCGCTTCGCACAACCAGACCTTCTTAAACAATCCTGGCCCTGCTTTCACGAGGGGCCTTTATCTCCGTGCTCTCTGCATCGTTGGTGTCGTGCTGATGGCAGCTGACTTAGAGCGCACTGGCAGCACGATCGCGCTTAGACGGCGTTGCCCTGCTAGCTTAGTCTGGGGACGCCCTGGTTACATTCTCTCCGTAGCAGCAAACCAGCTGCGACTTCGGGCACGGTGCATAGGCCAGTATTACATAAACCAAGTCCTGTTCTTTCGAATATAAACCTTGAAGAAATGAATTAATTTTTTTTTTTCTAACACAGTTGCCACTGAACCTTGAGCAGCCAACAAGTGTGCTTTTTTAGGTGTGGCCGGGCAGGGGTGGTTGACGTTAGTGTCTTATTAGCCCCCCTTCTAGTTTAACGCGGCATGCATGGTTCTGAATTGGCACACAAGAAAGGGACGCACCGATGCTTTTGGATACCAAAAGATGTGATTCACCTTTGTGCATAGGTTAGAGACCGGCAAGAGTTGTCTTTTTCATTAAAATAAAAGTTTGGCATTAGATATATCCATAAGGGTGATTAGGTAGTGTTGAATCAAAAGCAGACGTCTGCACAAGGCTGTCGTGATCCTCATATCCTGCTGAAAGTTAGGCAGTTGCTAAGAACAGAGAGCACTGGGAAGCTGCTGGGCCAAAAAGCCACACCAAGGCTGCTTTCATGTAAGGCGACGCACGCACCTGTCTCGAACTATTGGCCGGAAAAGTGAGTGTATGCCACATTGGCTTCACCCAGTCTGCAATGCAAAGTGAGCTTTAGGATCACTAGGAGCAGAAATGATGGAGAGTGCAACGTTAGCTCTGGGTAGGAAAACGAGGCTCCGTCTATAGACAAAAATACACCGAGCAGCTCGCCGCAAAATCGTTTTTATGCGACCCACGCCGCATTAGCGACATGCACGGCCCCTTTGTCCGTTAATTTACACATGAAATAGGCCGAGCTTCGCTCTGAGAAAGTTCCCGTGTCTCAAGCAGTTTGATGACCTCGCCATGGAACTTTTGCCCAGTGGTGGATCTGATTGCCTGAGCATTCGTGGCTATAGCAAGGCGTCTGGGCAGTGACCCCAGAAGTTCCAGATTTTTACGGGCCGCCAGAGGCGACCTAATATAACACTGCAGAGATCAGTAACCGAGATGACGTGTAATTGTATTCTGACTATTGATACCTTGCATGTCGTAGCACCCCCCGGCAAACACGGGCCAATTACCCGCGCTGTGATGATGAATAGATGGCGTAGTATTTTTAGCACATCACTAGGTGCGCGGGGCTCCCGAGGGCTGAATAGTTACTTCGAACCGGGCCATGGACGCGGGCAACTTGGGCCAATGCGTCTGATCATACCTGTTACTTACTCCATATGTCCACTCGTAGGGCGGAGGGCGCCTATGGTAGTAAACGCTGAGATTGCGGGCTGTGCTAGCTCCTATTCTGGGGCAAGGATCTGTGCTCATCAATGGAGGAAGAACCTTTTCATCAGACTAGTCGGTACTAAAGCAGATACACTGTAAATGCGTAAAAGTTACCGTCATTAGTTACCGTTCTTTTGACTGGCCCTGCCTGAGCCCTGACCCGCTCATAGGATTCAAGCCTCACACTCTGCGTCTGCTTGTCATCCACGTCGCCGCCCGACAGGATTGTCTTTCGGCCAAGCCCGGTGCGGGGAAATGGTACGCAAAGGGCCAAAGGGCTGCATTGGTTGGGGGCTGACCCGTATACACAGCACAGCATCGAACTAGAGTTATCAGGCTAACCTTAAGGAAACCGAAATCATATCCTGCCATGACTTTGTCAGCTTTGCTAGACCACTATACAGTCGTGTTCCCTGGTAAGCAACTGCAAAATTCATTTTTTTTTGGTACAGCCCTGAGTTTTACTAACTAGTGTAGTGCAATCGCCTTTGCAATGGAAGACCCTGTTCTGCGCGGCTTGGTGCCTGGTGAGCTGAGCGAGCTTCGATTGGCTTGTGAAGAATGCCACAAGCGCAAGATACGCTGTCGTGTTTCACAACGCAGCTCTCGAGGCACTTGTGAAGCTTGCTTGGAAAATCAGCGACAGTGCCTGTTTTCTCTTAAATCCAAGACCGGGAGACCGAGGAAAGAAAGTACCAAAGACAATGCAAGACGACGAAGATCCAGTCCGAATCCTTGCCAGCAGTTTCCAGAAGCGACCATGTCACCTGCATTCCTAGATGAAGCGACCTCTTCTGGCGGCTCACGTGCTGGGCAGAATACAGTGCAACGGCTCTCGAGTATGAGCAATCAGATTGATGACTATTTCTCGTCAACCTCCGGACTGAATCCATTGATATCATCGGAGCTGTCATTGTTCTCGACTATGGAACACCATACCTCCGAAAGGGGGAAAGATTTCACAGCCCCACAGAACCTCCTCTCCCAGGATGAGGACATGGCCAACGACACGTTGGTGCCTAGCCCCCTACTACCATCGCCATTTGACTGTCATTTATTGTCAGAAAATGCCGCCGACCGAACTACTATGACAAACTGCTTTGAAGATATGCCACATGCCTCAGGTAAAGTAGCCAGTGGCTCGACAGATTTCCTCGATGTTATGCAGATCTGCAATGAGATACACAAATGCAGTCAGGACTACTCCTTGAATCTCTGTGTCGAAATTGAGCGGACTAAAATCCTGGCCATATCCTGCACCATGGACAAGCTGCTTCAAAAGGTGTTGAGGATACCGCAAGAACAGAAAAACTTGCAAGGCCGTAAAGAACAATATTGCTGGACAATATTGCGCGTGGCTGTGGACGAGGCTGTTGAGATTGCTGCCGATCTCGTTTCTTTCAACCTACAGATCGGCGAACAACGGTCGGGAAGCAGGCAGTGCAACCATATCATTCAAGCCGACCAGTGGTCCAGTCCTATTCCGTCACCCGAGCTTGCCAACAGTCAGCTGGAAATCATGATGTTGCTTTGTCGTCTGGACCATTCCCTCTTCCACTTTGGTGCGTTCATCGCCACACAGAGTCAGAATCAGGGAAGCAATTCAAGCTGTGTTACACTTTGTAAAAGCTCCAGCGGTAGCCAGACTTGCCGATGCCAGAAAACGGCATCGCTGAGTCGTGCTGACCAAGTAAGACGGCAAACTTGGGATTTAATAGAAAAATTGCGGGATGAGTGGCTGTAGAATGATGTAATCTATCCTAAGACAAAGGGAAGCACCGCAGTAACACATGGTTAATTAAATGGGGGGGGGGAGATTGGCATCACATTAGTTATGAGATTGGTAAATTAAATCTAAAATTTCATCGTTTCCTTTGCGGAATGAAGGACCTGTAGCTATTCCTAAAATAGCTGGACAGACTTTCTGTATCAGACCTTTTAGTCCTTCAATGTATCGGTTCGGCGGTTAGGGTTGATTGGGCGCCTACCAGTATTGACAAGCCTCTACTCTTGGCTATCAATAGTCAGTTAGTAAGTTCAGGTTGAATACACCATCCTGACTGTCAAAAGTTTCAGTGGGAGGTGTATAGTTAATGATTGCTCATTCTTCATTGTTCCATTCTAAGTTATCTAGACGCTATTTATGACTCGGCAGCTGTCACATGTGACACTATTCCAGCTCTGACCTTATGCCAGGCAGACGCTACATGCCTGACGATTGACATGGCTGCATCGTTCTCCATACATTTAACCCAAAATTTAACGCAGCATGTCCTTTGAATCCTTGAAAACCTTTAAGTAGGCACAGATGTCGCCAATAGCGATCTGCACCACCGATCCTAGAGCGTCTCATTGAACTAGCCCTCCTTCAACCGCTTTGGATTCCATTTTTGCAAAATTTACCTCCTCCGCGGGCTTGAATCGTCCAACCAGAAGACTGCTTTTCAGTACAATCTTTTGAGCCAACATCGAGATGGATAGTTGAGTGACTTCAGTCACAGATATATCGCATTGGAATTCCTTTGTGAGCCACGTTTTCACCTCAACAGCCACGAGAGAGTTTACTGTGTAGCAGAGTTAGTCAATATGCCAAAAACGTTATAAAAGGGGGATTGGTACCTCCATATGTCTCCAATGGCTCTGAAGACGACAATTCCTCCACAGGAATTACTACGGCAGCGGCGACGCGCTGCAGCAAAATATCTCGTACAATTTCGGCAGCCTGGTCGATGCTATGTGCCTTCAGCAGAGCTGCCCTGTCGAGTTCCGCTGAGGCGTTAGCCCCCCCCCGAGCAACTTTCCAGACGATTCTGAACTTGGCGTCTCGGGCCCAGACATTGCTAGTGAACATTGCTGGGTCAATTTCAGCGCCGACTAGTCCGGAGACGATCTGGGCGGATACCTTGCCGCCTCCGGTACTGCAATCCAAGATTGCCCTTTTTATGAGGAAGTGAATGTCATGCTCGCTGATTGAAAGCTTCTGAATATGTGGCAAGTTCCAGTATTTGGGATCCTCAGTTTCTGCAAGGTAGCCCACATCACGAACAGCGCCAAGATCCAAGGCAGTCGCACTCAGGCCCCTGCGCCGGCGATAGAGGGCTAACGAGTCTTCAAACGTATTACCAGCTGAATAGTTTGCTTGTCCAGGATTTCCAATAATGCCGGAAGCGGAGGCGAGTAGGATGAAGAAATCCATGGTAGAGGGCAGCAGCTGATGAAGATTCCAGCTGCCATGAATTTTGGGCTTAATGCATACCTCCCAATCATCGAATGACATTTTCTCAAACAATCCATCCTACTATTATCAGCGGAGCTTTGAAATATCATGAAAATTATCAATTTAGGCTTACCCTGAGAACCATAGCACACTGGACAATGCCCTTCAATGGTGGCATTTCAGCACTGCAACGTGCAATTGCATCGGCGAGGCTTACTCGATCTGATACATCACATGCATATGCATTAGCATTGACGCCGTTGCTCCGAAGCTGATTGAGGTAGCTCTTGGCGGATTCCTTGGAGTCACCCGATTTAGTAAAGAAGGCCAAGTTCTTGGCGCCATGGTGCATAAACATGGTTGCAATGCTTCTTCCTATGCCCCCCAACCCACCAGACAACAGATATGTTGCGTCCTTGTCCAGTGAAAGCTTATGCTGGATGCGAGGTGCGACTGGGACAACATCATCGCTGTGAGTCTTGAGAAGAATCTTTCCTTGTACTTCCCCAGATCGAAGGGCTCTGAATGCTTTTGGAATTTCTCCATAACTCATTGTAGTGATGGGATAAATGGCTCGCAGTTCACCGGATTCCAGCAATTTAAATATCTTGCGCAGAGCCTCCGCGTGTTTTTCCATGTGGTCTTCGTAATCGGTGAGATTGAACCCGATAAAGGTGACATTTCGTAGGAACGGTTCCATGTCCAAACCTGTATTTGAAATCATATCGCGTTTACCAATCTCCACAAAACGGCCAAAATTGGCCACGAGGTGCCAAGATTGTCGAAGGAGCTCCCCAGCAAGCGAGTTCAGGACAACGTCTACGCCACGGCCCCCGGTCATTCTCAGGATACCTTGAGCAAACGAAATGTCCCTAGAGCTGAAGATATGATCCTGGGGAATACCATATCGCCGCATCAACAGGTCTCTTTTTGCGATGGAGCCGACACTGACGAAAATTTCGAGTCCAAAATGCTGGCATACCTGAATGGCGGCCTGGCCAACTCCACCGGCGCCAGAGTGAATGAGAATGCTCTCCCCTCGCTGAATCTTTGCCTTTTCGACAAGCCCTATCCAGGCCGTAGAGAATGGGATGATGACACCTACTGCTTCCTCATGAGTCATTGTAGATGGGACAGGGAACACCATCATTCGCCTCATACGAATGTGGGTACGGAAGGCACCGACAAATGGCCCAACCACTACCAACCTCAGTCACGATGATTAGCGACAAGAAGCAATTACTATTAACAATCAATGCCGAATTTGATACTTACCGCGGTCCCCTACTTTCAAATCCTTAACTGAAGAGCCAACGGCTGTGATGACACCCCCCATCTCGCTGCCCAAGCCACGGGGCGGCACTTCGCCCAAGACGGCCATGACGTCGACAAAATTAAGACCTATACCATTCCGGGACAAAAATAGCATACTGTTAGCACTCTCGGTGTAATATATCTGACATATGCTTGGGACCGTACCTGTATACTCAACTTGAATGTCGACCCAGTCTGGTTTCAGTTGACCTTGCATGAACTCGTCGTTGTCGACAAAGTGTAGAGAATCAAATGACCCCATCTGACGAATTGCCATTTTCAAAGGCCTTTCCGTTTGAAACAGCTTCTCCATAATGTTCCGGGGAGCCGAATCCTCGCTAGCATCAGCGGCATTGAGTCCAATGTCCTCAACTAATCGGGGAACATGCAGTAGACCCTCATCTTCTGCAAACTCCCAATCTCGCGTTTGTTGATCTGAAGTATCCCAAAGCAACGTACCGATCTCAATAACGATATCAGCCGCTCTGGAATTATACAGATCAAGGTTTGAAGACAAGTCAAGGGTGAAGATGCGGCGCGTCGAATTCTCCGATCTGATGGCGCGGAACAATCCAGTACAGACGCTGAATCCGGGCAGTGAATCTCCCGAAATATAGCCTCCTCTTGTAATCCAAAGCATTGCGGCAGGTTTTATAGCCACTTGCTGGATAGACAAGAACAGATTCTCCTTCATTGTCTCCAAAACAGGATCATCAAGCTCCAGAAAACATATGACGACTTTTCCATCTAGATCAGCTGCACTTTCCCAATATTCACGCTCAACATTGACGCCAAGCTTCTGCAGATTTTTTACGGTATTGTTAATCAGTTGCGTTACTGCCCTGGATTGAGATGAAGGGCAAAGAACCACGGCATGAGCAGGCTCGAATAGTAGTTCCTGCTCGGTGGAGGACACCAAAATAGAAGCTTGAATAGTGTCGGAGTATTGGAGATTATGAACAGCATAATCAACGCCTGTGAAGCCATTCTGTTTAAGAAAGCTATGCCATCCTGATTCTCCGAGATACTTCAAGCCCAGGTCATCACAATCTTCCGCCAGATCGTGCCATGACTTTGGCGAGCAACTTGGGAATGCACCAGTTTCAATCTGAGCTTTCGAGACGGTTTGGATCACAAGTCGGCCACCAGGCTTGAGAAGTACTTTTATGGCGCGCAGAGCAGACTTTAAGTTGTAAGTAGCCAATGTCAAGTCATCCAGGATAACATAATCCATTGTACCGGCGTTAGAACTGTGGTCTTTGACACTCTGCTCAATATTCAAAGTCCCGAACTCGGCCACTCCACGTGAAAGTTTCTGAAATGAGTTTTCGGCAAGTTCCACAGATTCGTCGCCTTTAGATGTCAAGATGTATCTGCCGATCAGATCCATATGATCCTTGAGCAGCCGCAAGATATCACTTGGAGATGATGGAATGCCAATTTCAAGAATCTGAATGCGTGGATTGACATGTCCGGCCTGCATCAGAATTCCCGCCACAGCCTCGTCAACGTGGAGTCTATTCAAACCTTCCACTGCAACATTTGAAGTTGCGACCTTTGTTAATAATGGAGGTTGAGCATTAGTTGTTTGTTGGTTCGTAATGTTGGTAGCGACCACGTTCATAATTTTTGAATTAAGTTTTACCCCAATTTCAGTGGCTTGCAAAGCCTGCAATGATTGCATCAAACTTCTGCACCGCCCTCTCGCGGCCATTACGGCCTCTTCCAGCGAGCTGCAGGAAGCCGGTAGAATGTCCTGATGCAGCGTTTCTTGAATGAGTTGCTGTGTTACTTTGTCGCGCAAACAAAAATCCCCACAGTTTTCGCTCTCAGTCAGCCGGTTTCTGGATTGTTCCCCATTCCACCTTTGTGGCAGAAGGTGGGAGTTGTCAACCACCCACTCAATGCGTCCAAAGGGGCGCCGATTCGAAGGTGGCTTGGCCGCTGGTGCGGCGCTGGTAACTATGTCTTTTAAAACAATAAGTGGCTTCGCCCATGCAGAGTCTGAAAGCACAACTGTACCCCGCTGTTGACTCTGGTTTTTGGAAGTACGTGTCACATAGCCTTCAAGCAATGTACCCGGCGTATGCGGGATCGCGGTTGATATGAATAGACTTCCGATTGCGCTGGGCAACATAACATTGCTGCCCCGATCCATAGTATTGGATGTGCACGTTAATGCCTGGAAAGCGGCGTCAATTAATGTTGGATGAGCAGGCAGGGGATATTCAAAGAATTCCGGCATGGTAACTGCCGTGTCTGGTACAACAATTTTGCAAAAGCCATAGCCATCTCCCGCATTGAGGCTGTGGAGATTGCGAAACGTTGGACCAAATTTCAGACCGAGCGCGGCCAGTTTGTCATATGTTCCCTTGACAGGTACAGACATGGTTGGCTTGTGTCGGACTTCTTTGTATTTTCGCCTGTGTTCCTCCCATGCCCGCTTGGCTTCTAGCCCCGCGTCCACTTCGTCTGGAGCAGTTGTGTACTTGATCTGGACCAGACCAGAGCAATGCTCGACAGCCTCTATGCCAGCCTCCTGAGAAATGATGGAAAATCGCGTCCAAGTAGACCATGAAGCCTTGGTGCCGTGATGGTGGGGATAAAACTGCATCAAGGTTGCAATTTTGGAGTCTGGAGTCTCGAGTATGATGGGTTTGTGCCACAAAACATCTCGAAACTCATAGCCTTCGATGCTCTTTTCTGGATCAGCAACCTCACGACATCCCTCTAGGGCCATGGCAAGAAACACCGCTCCGGGCATCAGCAGTAGGTTATGTACATAGTGATCAAGCAACCACGGGATTTCTGCGGGGCTGATAATGTTCCGCCACACTGGATGGATTCGGTTAGAAGTTACGGCAGGGATTCCAAGCAAATCAGTTCGTGGTTTGCACCGATGACTAGAATCTGTCGCTGTTAAGCTGTCATACCAGTATCGTCGATTGTGATTGAACGGATAAGATGGCAAATTGACCAAATGCTGAACTGCTCCCAATGCATCCGCATCCACGGAATTCACCCTCAACAGATCAACGTCAAACCCAAAGCTCCAGAGCCTACCAGCCGCATCTAGCGCGGTTACTTCTGCATCAGTATGTCGTTTTAGCATTGCCAGATAGCTTACGACCTTAGTATAAGACTGAGAGCCAGCGGCTAGTATTTGAGTGACAGGCCCTTGCAGCGCAGCATGAGGACCTATCTCGACGAGAAAATCCACATCGGAGAGACGCTTTCGCTTTCTGTGACTATCTTTTGGACATACAAGGGCTGTCACAGATTCGGAGAATTTGACAGGATTGACGAGATTTCGGATCCAGTATTGCGGTCCCATTTCCGAGCCGTCAACTTTTTCTCCAGTCACGGAGGAAAAGATAGAAGTGAATGAAGAACCGGAGTGTGCGGTGACGTCTTTGATGTCATCCAAGTATTTGTCGGCTATGATGGCCATATGCGGTGAGTGGTAAGCCGTTTTGACCTGCAATTTCCGACACCAAATGTTGTCTGCGAGCAGGAGATCTTTGACTCTTTCAATGACTGAGACATCCCCAGAGACAGTAACACTCTCTGGGCTGTTGATACAAGCAACAATAGCTTGGCCATTTCTATCACTGTTCGCGAGATTTATGTATTTCCAAGCTTCACTTTCTGGCAAGGCCACGGCTATCATGGCTCCAGGGCGGTCCGGTGCCAGATGGGGTATCATGGCCGAGCGCAGACCCCTATAATATGCAATCCTCCAGGCGTCCTGTTTGCTGATGGCCCCAGCCGTGTAAGCAGCGGCAATCTCGCCACTTGAGTGACCCGCTACCGACTTGGGAGTCACCCCCCAATGTCTCAGAAGGTCAACCAAGGCGATCTGCAGCACGGTACAGAGAGGTTGAGAAATATCAGGGTCATTTATGCGACTGCTTTCCTTGTCGCGACTGAACTCCTCAAGGACCGACCAGTGACTGCCGAGAGAAGAAATATAGCGATCTGCCTCGTAGATTACGTTTCGGAAGGCGGCATGGGTTTGAAGCTCCCTGCCCATCGCAAACCATTGAGCCCCTTGGCCAGTGAAGAGGAAACCACAGGCTGGATTTTTGGTGGCGCGAAGAAATTTGGCAAGTCCAGCATCCAAGGACGATTGAAGACTTGAAATTGAATCCGCCACGGTGAAGCTTCTCCAACCAAATATCGTCCGACGTCTGCAAAGAGTGAATGCAAGGCGCTCAAGCGCTTCAGCTTCTTCCGATATGCCTTTGATACCGCTTGCACTTGAGTTGCTATCAAAAAACTTGCAATAGGTCTCCGCAAGCCTCGTCAAGCCGTCCTTTTCAGGTGACGTGATCACAAAGATCCTCCTGTGTGGTTTCTGGGCCGTTCCAGTTGTTTTCGAAAGGATGGAAATACCTGAATCTGGACTGCCGGACCCCGAGTTGGCTAGTAGTTGTGGAGACTGATTGGTGTTGTGATATCCAACTATACCCCTCGCTGTTTCAATTGTCAACAGAATGCCGGCCGCAAGTATGGCAAGGTGACTTGCCTTTCAGATAATTGAGGGCATCGTCGAGAATGAGATGCGCGTTGCTTCCGCCGTACCCAAAAGAGTTGATGCTCGCTCTTCGGAGGCCGCGCGTTGGCCATTCTGTCAATTTAGTTGGGACACTTAGGTTCCAATCATCCAAACGCAATTTGGGATTAGGACTTTCGAATTCGGCCACAGCAGGGATATTTCCGCTCTCCAAGATCAGTATAGTTTTGATCACGCCTGCTATTCCGGAGCTTGCTTCGAGGTGGCCAATGTTACTCTTGACAGATCCTATATACAATGGAGGATCATCCTCTGTTCTGGATGCCCCAATTGTATTCCCGACAGCGGCAAGCTCAAGCGGGTCGCCAACGGCAGTGCCTGTCCCATGAGCCTCGAAATAATGCGTATCGGCAAAATCAAGCCCAGCATATTCGTATGCTGATGTGATCAAATCCATCTGGGCTTTCGTACTCGGAACTGTAATGGCCGGTGTCTTGCCGTCCTGGTTTGATTCGATACCCTATTGGCCCCTCATTGTGTCAGTGTTGATGATATTTATTTTGTCTCTTTAGCATTGAAACTTATTTATAAGCCTTACACGAATTACGGCGCGGATAACATCGTTATCGCGTAGTGCGTCCGACAACGGTTTGACTATCAGAACTCCAAATCCTTCTCCACGACCATAACCATTCGCACGGCTGTCAAAACTGTGACAAGCTCCATCGGGGCTGAGAAATCTTTGTGCCGAAAGGCCTCGCCACATTTCAGGCCGTAGTATCAAGCTTGCTCCGGCTGCAATAGCCTTCAGGGAGGGTCAGTTATGACATTCTGGCTAAGGAAACAAGGGCTTACCATAGTACTTCTTCCGCTCTGTAGCTCTCTACACGCGGAGAGCAGTGCGAGCATGCTGGAAGAGCATGCAGTATCCACAACAAAAGAAGGCCCCCTCAAGTCGTAAAACCAAGATATGCGATTTGCGAGCATCGAACGTCCAATTCCCGTCGCTTGATATTGTGATTGATTATGGATGTCAGCCCCACTAATTAGCTCATAATCGTTGGAGAAGCCACCGACATAGCTTGTACATCGAGTCAGTCAAGTCACCATACTGAGCACTTCCGTGCGGCGATTCTCACCACGCAGTTTTGCTGCCGGCAATATCATGAATAGAAATTCCAGCTATTGTCGAGTGAGAGGCTACTCAAAGCCATCAGACCAGAAGTATCAACTAACCGCTTTCAAAGCCTTCGTAGACACATTCAAGCAGAATTCGATGCTGAGGATCGATTGCATCAGCTTCGTTTGGGGTGATGGAGAAGAATGCGGCATCAAAATGGGCAACATCCTGAGTCAGAAAGCATCCTTCTTTTGTGATAACCTGTTACATGTCAGACTGAAATAGTGCCTAGAGTGTCTATGATAAGGTAGACCCCAATTGCTCGCTCTTGAGATACAGAGAGAGTTCATAGAATCTGCCTGCGAAAGGAAAGGCCACATTTTGGTCAACATACAGCGCCCTGGCGGTCAGGAGACGGGTGGTATACGGCGTCAACATTGTATCGAGTGGATGGAACCTTTGTTCGAGCGCTTTTTGCATTGCTCATCATGTCCCAAAATCCGGGAATCGTAGATGCCTCGCCGGGAAAGCGGCAGCTCATGCCTACAATGGCTATGGGCAATGATTTGTCATGTTCCATTTTGGCTGTTTAGTATTTGAAAGAAACTAAGATCTCGTATCAAAGCGGAGTTCTTTAAGAGGGAAATAGACAAAGGTGCCTTTTTCGTTAAATCTTCAGAATTCTGGGCCGATAGTGGCAATTCATATGATTTTTGACGATACCAGCCAAACGCAGTCTTCAAAAGTAACAATATTTAAAAGACACCGTACATCGTTGCATATCGGACAAGATTTCATAAATTTACGGCTGAAATCCCCCGGAGAGAAAAATGAGAACCCTGACAGTGTTCGGCAAATACTGGCCTGCGTCCGTTTCCGCTATTGGAAGGACGGCTCCTACGCTCAGTTTTTAACACTCCGGCGGTGACTAACGGCGACTTATTCCTGAAGAGGTCGAGAATTTGTGAAAGAACCTTACAAGTAGAGGCACAGTCAAAGCAGCTCGTACGCTGGTACTTCCTCCAGGGCATTTTTCTCCTGTTCTTTGTGGATTACTGGCGCATTCGTGTTGGAGGCTCTCAGCCGATGTTCTTTTTGAACTACAACATGGTATTCTTTTCAACTCTGAGGCCGGTTTGTAATTAAGTTGTTCAGGAGCTTCTTTCAGCAATAACAATAAACAATATTTCTTGAAAGAATTGAAGGAACAGATGAACAGCAAAGTTGTGTACGAATGGAGAATTCTAGTGCATGGAGTGGATACTCCAACAAACTCATTTTCGAAAAGGGATAATTATGAGGCGAAGATGAAAACATATTAAATTGCTGCTGGGGGACATGGCAGGTGCATGTGAATTGACCGTAGGAGCCCTGAAAGACCAAGTAATGCTCAACCCTCGCCAAGCAGATTTAGCACCCAACATACACCTCCCTGTACACAAGCAAACAGCTTGAAAGTTGAGCATGACTCCAAAATGTCTTTCAATTACAAACTGGATGCATTATTCGTTCTTGCCTCTCACATTAACAGAAGATGTTAAACGAGTCTGATGGAGTTATACGTCCGGTGACGGCGGTGTTGCGCCCTCTCTGACATAGAGTTTCTCCAAGGCCTCTAAGCGCTCTGTCATCGTCAACGGTTTTCTTTGATAGGAGAAAAGAGCAGCGAGCATGCTGCCGGATGCTACCCCCAGGCAGATTCGCATATCGGTCACAAAAGCGCGAATATATGTCTCTCTCACTTGATACTGCTGGAGAGGGTCGAAAGTAGCGGTCACAGCAGGTGATTTGTAGAAGTCTGAAAGCTGCTGCGGGGACAGGGCTGTGCCGAGAGTGTTTTGTATCCTCGAGTTGAGTACAATGAAGCTGACAGCAATACCAATGCTGCCACCAAACACCCTTATTTGTGCAACAAGACCCTGAGCGATTGCTGTATGAGTTTGCAAAGTTAATCAGGCGTTTTACTTTTTGCGTATTACAACGCTCAAGTCCGCAAAGCAGTGACCGTCACTCACCGTGATTCTCAAATGTCGCCTGCAGTGATGTAATGAGAGTTGAAGTGGACAAGTTCAATCCAACGCCAACGCCAATTAAAACCTCAAGTCCGTATTGTGAGGGTGCTGGAGTAAATCCGCTGGGAATCGTGGACATGAGCCCAGCGCCAATCATGGTGAAGGCACTTGCCGCAACCAATGTATAAAACGTGAGGTTCTTCTTTGACGATATGGCCCCTCCGGCCGCAGAACCAACCGCACTGCCACCCATAAACGGAAGGAGCAAGACACCTGACCTGACCGCGCTGTACTTATTGACTATCTGGGCTCTGAGACTGATGTTAACGATCATGATGAAGATGATGAAGCCAGTAAGAAATGTTGAACTAACGACAAACCAGTTAGTATCTCAGTATGAGTGAGGGCGCAGCCGAATATGAAAAACAGAAAATTGATGCCTACATAAAAACGGACAACATGATCCTGTCTTTGAGCAGTTGGAACGGAACCTGCGGTCGCACTTGCTGGAATCTAGGGTTTATGAAGAGCTGCCACTGCCACAAGATGAGGCCGACCCATGAAACGCCCGCGAGTATAAGGACGCAAATTACCGTGGCGCTTTTCCATGAGTATTCTCGCACGGCGGCCTGGTTTAAGATGAAAACGGGCAGGACTGTCGCAAGCATCACTAGTACGATCCCTATACCGTCGATGTGTTTGAACGGTACCTTTGTAAAGGTTCGAAAATTCTTGGGCCACAAGAAAAACAGCGACACCATGGGCAAAAATGCCAACGGGCCACTAAAGCATACCAGTCAGCATCAAACTGCCTCAGTCGTGTACATCGCCACCTTACTTGATCCAAAATGCATATCTCCAGTTCGCATGGGTGGTAAGCAGACCACCAAGGACAGGTCCGCTAATACCAGAGAGGGCTACCACCAGTCCAATGACTGATGAGATTATGGGCACAGCAGACGCGGGCGTTATTTCTGGATAGACAATCATGCACATCGAGTACAAGCCGGCTCCACCAATACCCTGGGCGGCTCGGAAACCAATGAGCTGCTCGATGCTCGAAGCAGCACCGCATCCCATGGAAGCGACCAGGAAAACAAAGAATGATGCCAAAATGGCTGGCTTCCTACCGACCACGTCTGACAGTTTGGCAATTGTGACCGCGAATCCTAAATCGGTGTCAGCTTCGGCCCAACGAGACCCCACAAGCAGATTGTCAACAGAGTAAATCCTACCGACATAGGATAGCATATAAGCAAGTAGCACCCATGGACATTTTTCGTATCCACCGAAATCCTTAGAAACGGCGAGAAGAAGGGTAGCGACGATGGTGGTGTCCATCAGCGACAAGAAAAGACCAAGGCCGATGCTGAAGAAATATGATTTTAGACGCCGGGTCCTTTTCCATTGTAATTGAACCTTTATGCGTTCAAAAAAAGCTTGGTTTAATCCAAGAACTTACCAGACGAAAATTAACACGAGCCTTAATGTCGAGATAGGCTCTTGCCTGAGCACAAGCGGCTCGTCATGTCTGCCTGGAGCGGCCATCAGTTGGTTGCTCGATTTTATTGATGAGTAATTTGAATCCCTGCAATAAGAAATCCAAGATGGTTGGAATGGAGGAATTCTGGATGTTTTTTTCTTTCTCAGAAACAATCCCAGCCGAACGCTGAAGGAGCAGAGTGTCTATGTTTGATACTCTCTAAACTAGTTCTCTGTGGCAAAGGCGGGCCAGTGATAGCCAAACTCACTGATAGGCAGAAATGCTAGAGTGAACATCGATCTATCTTAGGAATAGCCTGAATATTCAAATCCAACGTGGCTGCTGGTTTATTGGAAAGGGGGCGTAATCCTTGACCGGCCAGTTTGACACGGCCACTTCTCGGCTGGTTTAGGTCAAAAATGGACCGGCCACTTTTATTCAGCAGGCGGCTTGGAGGCTGCCAATCTATAGCGGCTATCCTGGTCCTTAGTAGGCCATCCGCATCAAATTGCGGCACGAGAAGGGCCGAGAAGGATTTTGGCATCATGAGACGGTCCGCCCGACCTGTTAAACTACGTACGTGTAATCTAGGAGAAAAAGTCGTCAGCAGATAATGAGCGGGCTGAGATCGTCAAACTCAACTGAAGAAAATCCTAGCCAAAATTCTTCTCTCCCTCCCACCCAGTCACGTCTTGGGCGAACCACGATACTTTTTACTGGTTTTTTGTACCTGACCCTGTGGCCCACTCTAAAGACACGCCAGTCCCATTCACCGTGTCGAGAAGACACTCCGATCCAGAAATTGATGTGTTTTGAACCAGTGTCGAAATTATGTTGCTGGAAAATGCTCAAACGCATCAACGTACGGCACAGGACGAGCTGACTGATTACCAACTGGCTACAAAAAACTTCTCCAGCAGGGCGTGGAAGGATTGGCCTAACGAGGCTGGGGTAAGGAATCAGCGATCCGCATGACCCCACCCACAGACCGTCAATTCGTTAACAGATGATATAGTTTGCTGGACTCGAAGAGCACAGGGGGCCCGTTGAGCTACAAATCAAAGGTTCCATCCCAGGTTGGGCGGCCGGTACCTTGTACAGAACTGGGCCAGGGCTCAATGCGGTGGAGGACACCAGCCGCGGCACCTATTACGTATCGCACTGGTATGACGGCTTCGGACACACGCACAAGTTCGACATCATCTCGTCAGGTAACCAGAGTGACGCCAAACATGTGATATACTCGTCCCGCAGGCAGTCGCAGGCATTTATCGACACTATTAAGCAGAAGGGGTGGCGCTCTGGAATCTCGTTTGCACAGAAATCAGATCCATGTGTGGGCTTGTTTGCAAAGGTGGCGTCCTATTTTCGTCCGTCACCTCCCCAGGTGAATAACAATGTTGCTATATTCCAGAACTGCCCAAGCCGGCCCGCCAAATCAACAGGAGATGCAGGCAATCATAGCGGCAGTGGGGGTAACCTTTTTGTCACCACAGACGACAGTACTATACAAGAAATTGACTCGGAGACCCTTGAACCACTTGGATCTGTCAGTCAGAGTCAAATCCTTCATCCAGAACTCACAGGTCCTCTCTCCTGCGCCCACTTTCAGCGGGATCCCGAGACGGGAGACATGTTCAACTACAATCTCGCACCTGGCCGGATAAGCACCTACCGAGTTTTTCGGATAAACGCGGCAACGGGAACAACCGACATCCTCGCCACCATCTCGGAGCCTGATCTGTCACCAGCTTACATCCACAGTATTTTTCTTACCGACAACTTTGTTGTCCTCTGTGTGCCCTCGTCACACTTTTCGTGGAACGGGCTTAAAATCATGTGGGAACGTAACCTTGTCGAGGCCATCAAGCCGTTTGACAAGGCGAACCTCTGCAAATGGCTCGTCGTGGATCGCCGTCACGGCGAAGGCCTCATTGCTCGATTTTCAACTCCGGCCGGTTTCTTTTTCCACTCGGTTAACGCGTTTGAAAATTACGTAGTAGACGAGAATGATGAGAGGCGACTCAACATCAACCTCGACTACATCGGATTCGAGACAACAGATATTATGACCGGGCTCTACTACGATGTCATTTTGGATCGGAATGATGCTGCGACAAAGTTCTGGGTGCCGAATGTAGGGCACCGAACAAACCCTCGGTTTGTGAGACAGCAGTTCCAGATGCCTTCACGGAAACAAACGACCGAGGAGGCAGAAATGGCAGTGGCGCATGAGGTGTTGTCAATCCGTAATCCGCACGCTGGTGAACTGCCTACAATAAATCCAGCATATGCGTGCAAGTCGTACCGTTACGTGTTCAGCACATGCAATCGTGGCCTCAACACTGTTGCGGATGCCCTCGTTAAGACCGACCTCCAAACAGGCAATGCAATCATATGGTGTGGCCTGCACGGTCACTCTCCTGGTGAGCCAATCTTTGTTGCCAAACCCGGAGGCATTCATGAAGACGATGGGGTTCTGCTCAGCATAGTTCTTGATGGTTCAGCTCAAAGGTCTTATCTTCTTTGTCTTGATGCCAGATCAATGACAGAGTCTGGGAGAGCAGACGCAGATTTCGCTATCGGTATTGGCTTTCATGGCCTCTACACATCCGCTACCAAGTAACCGCGTCTGTTACATCTACAGTTTCTATATCATTCCTATATTTCAATTGCATTATGTAAAATTACAAATAATATCAGAGTTTCATTAATTTCAATTAGTATATCAAACTCGTAACGATTCAATAAAATGTGTATCATTTACTATAATCCCATGGTCTTCATTCTCGAGTCGCCTGCTAATGCCCAAAAGTACGCAGGCTTCTGGAGGGTGCAAAAGCTCTGGGAGGCCGTCCGAGTCTTTTGTCATGCTACTATTTATACGCGGCTGTGCCAATGTAACATGAAGCTCCAGAAACATCCATTCAAGTCTCGCTGACAAGTCGAGGTCAAGCTGTTGCTCCTTGCTACCAACCAAGACAATTTGGATTAGATAATCAACCATTAACGAAACTAGTTACCTAACTGGCTCATGTTTTCGACATTGTATCACTCACCAGTGCCGCTGGACTGAGAGGTTCTACATTAATCCAAGTTGTGGACCTTGAACCAAACAGCACTATTAGCCTTGCGCATCTTCCAGTGGCTCACAGATAAGGTTTGAGTGTTATTTAAAATGGGCAACTCATATTGCTTGTATTATGCCCGGGCAAACTGATCAACCTCGAAGTTTCAAGAGAAAAAGTAACCATCAACTGTCTCTAGAGTTAGATGAAAATCGGACTATCTTGAAAATAACACGCGAATATATGGCGTGAATGCGATGCAGCAATATTATAAGTTGATAGGCTGACGCGACTCACTGTTGGGCAGTTGCTCTGTTCAAACACGTGCATCTGCGCCAAAGGCCTTCCGTTCACCTCTAGGGAGTTCACGCCTGGGGTTATCAGCTTTTGGTTCAATAGACAGCGGACTGGTTCCAGAAACTGCCTTGCTGGCAGACTCAAACATGCGGCCCGGATGCGCTACAAGGAGGGAAAAAACCGCGACCAAGACGAGACTGTTACAGGTTAGTAGACGGCCACACAATGGACTGGTGATCACACATACACTCCCTCCAGACCAATAAAAAGGCTTTCATTGGTAATGACGGTGGAATTTCGGTATCCTTGACTCAATTCATAGCATCGATAACAGCACCGGCCAAAAATGCATGTAACAGCAAGGGCGAGGAAACAGAAACTTTTTCGTAGTTTTGGCGTCATAGGCGGCGTGGAGCTGCTCCTGAAATATCGAACCATGTAATCAAGAAAACAAACGCAGAAGCTGAACAAGACAATTACTTGGGTGGCCAGGCCTGCCAGAGCCACCTTGACGCCCGTTTCGCTCGCACCGTAGCTCACTGTAGACAGGGCACCTCCGCTCGCCTGCAGCGCAATACAGATAATATCAGCAGTAATGAAGATCCAGTAAAATACCACCGGCTTTAGTCGAGAAAGCCCAGGGGCTAATTGCTCTATTCTATTTACTGTTAGTAGAGGCACTCTCTATTTTCTTGCGTTTGAGGAAGTAGTACGTTACTGATAAAGTGATGTAAATTGCAGCTGAGTAAAAGACGGGTCCTCCTGTAATAAAGATGACCTGAAGCAAAAAGCCTGGAAATCCAAATGGATTCTTCCACATCAGGATGCGACCAATATACCCAATTATCTCTGACCCAGATCCTATCATCATAAAATGCATAAACCACATTGTCCGCCAGCGTATGCCTAGGAACACATGGACATTCCAAGCAATTGTGTACATGATCAACATGACAATATTCGCTGGCAACGACGGTCTGTATTTGTATGTGCTCCATTCGATAGGGCATGTTTCGAGAGTGCAATTAGCGGTTGGCCCGAAAATGTATTTATCGGGCGGCCGCGTCGTCAAAAACTGTGAGGTTGTCATCTTGCCTGCTGCGTGGTTTGTAAGTCTAGCTGGCAGGCAACCCGCAATGTTCAGCTGAACATATATGATACTTGGTGGAGCTTGGGTTCAAGAGCGTTCAGAGTCTGGCGTGTTGCTCGTTCCAAGTTGTATGAGGGGAATCTTGCCTTCCCCGCACGAAGCTTGTCACATTTGGCGACGCGTAATAGCCTTCTCTCTGAGCGATAGGCAATCTAGCAATTGGGGCTGCTGGCCAACAGGCTGCCGGAAAACAAGCCGGCGAAAACAGGCCGGAGAAAACAGGCCGGAGAAAACAGGCCGGAGAAAACAGGCCGAGCGATTGCTGTCTTGATTGGCAAAGTTGACCCGGAACACGTGCCATCACTCTATGACGATGGAACCGGAGTTTTATCACGGATATTAGCAATGAATGGGTGGGTGCGTAGTGTTAAACGACAGTCGTTCAGGTCCCATAGTGTCAAATAGGCCGGCCATTGTCACAGCCGGCAGGCGCTGAGACTCTGTTGAAAGAATTCAAGTATCTAGATTGGTGGTTCTTCCACGGTACCTGCAAGCATTGATCTCTGCTGTTTAGCAGCATTTCAAATTAGCCAAAGCTTAGTTTGCAGATGCCAGAAAGCGAGTCACAAAGCATGACGCAGTCACGGCTCATGAAATTGAGCATTAAATGTTTTGCATTTTCATTGAGTATGAAAAGCTTGAATGCAAGATTTTAAATGATAAACCTTTCCAATCCGAGATACATCATAATATCCTCGGTAAGCTTCAAGCTCACGAGCTGCCTCACCAATACTGTGCGGGAGGCGTGTCTTAACCTACCGCCTTGCAAAGAGCGTCGGTGGCAGGCTTAACCTTGTCTGGGAGTTGATAGGCGTTAACTAGCGCTATAATTTCATGGTGCACGTATGATAGTACTTTGAAGATGGGGCATGGTCAGGCCGGACACAATGACTTACTAATAGCAACATCAAGGCCGCACTGGTTAACAACACACTGGAGCGAATCACTTAGAATTTTCTCTCGATTCTCCGTCTTGCAAGAGCACTTGAGGTCCCCCCATTTGCAGTTTGTCACTTTTTTAGTGGACGCCTCAATGCAGCCTCTTGCGCACGCAGGGACGTCATTCATTGTCTGGCCGACAACAGAGGAGACGAAAACCACAGTCGCGAAAATGGCGAATCTCATTATTTCAATTGTTTGACGGGGTTAAAAGCATATAAATAGTATTAGAAAGTAGTTGAGTGTCTCCGGAGAAGTTAAAACTGAAGTCGCAAAGGGGATGCTGTGCTTTATACTAGAAGAAGCCTAAGCTCAAGACAACATCAAAATATCACTACAAAGGCTAGTAAACTAAACTCAAGCGTAGAAGCAACAAGGATGGATTAGACAGGATGACGGTGGCAAGCCGATGCAGAAGAAACCCAGTCATGGATAGTTCAAAACTGTCCGGCCGAGCCTGAAATACTGGTGTTTGATTCATGCCGAGGAGGGATTTCGCGGCGGGTCAATATAATACAGATCAGGCGAACTTTTGTAACTATTGGCGCCTCCACCACACTGTGAAGCGGTGCAACCAGTTCGGCCGAACCCTTCTGTCTGCATCTGACTTGCACATTGACCTGCCCAGCTTATTTACTTTCTATATTTTAAATATTAATTGTCGGCCTTTTTTGGCACCAACTTTCTAACCTGCTGCATGCCTGAGCTCTACTCGTGAGGGTTTTTATCGAGCAAACATGAAAATCCTTGCCCTTCACCCCTGGTAAGAAAGGTCTCCATTATCGTGTAGACGGTCCCTTATACTAAACCTGCCTCTCCAGGGGCTTATCAGCGCAAATATTCGAGAGGCAGCTGGCGCCTCTTGCCACTCTCCTGGGGTCCATGTACGAAATTATCTACATTGATGGGCCAAGGGAAGGAAGCAAAGCTACCAGTACGCATTGATTAAAGAGAAGAATTCATTTAGCCTTTGACCATAACTAACAATGCCGCATGAAGTTGTCCCCGATTTTGTGCAGGGCCCTTTCTTCGGCTGGTATGATGGGCTGTCATCCTCAAGCGTTGCAAATGCACAGAGCTACATTTACGAAGTCATAGAGGACGAGGGACCTTTTGACGGGGTTCTTGGTTTAAGCCAAGGCGCATCGCTGGCAATATCTCTCCTACTGCACCATGAGATTAGACATCCAAATGAGCCACCCCCATTTTGTTTCGCTGTTCTCATAAATCCTCTAATAGCAGTATCGCCTGATCCGAACTTCAACTCTGAATACATCGCAAAATACAGCAAGTTTTACAAAAACGATGAGAAGACCGAACCAGTGAACAAGGGGAATTTGAAAAAATCAGACCGAATTGAAATTGAAGATGGGTCCGAAGTAGTGGAAACCACTCCACAGGACCAGGCGCAGCTATCGAGGAAGAAAGTACCGAAGCACCGATCCATGCTCGTCCTGCCATCACAAAGACAAGCACTAGTGAACGAGCTCGTGGACCTTGTGCGTGATGTCGCCTCGATGGATCCAACCCCTGAAAAATACAAAGAAAACTGGGCAGCGGAGAAACCGGAAGACTTCCCTCGTATTTTTCACCCATTGACTGTCAAGCAACGCGTTCATATTCCGACAGTTCACGTTCAGGGAAAATACGATCCCATGATTAGGCATGCCGCACTGGCAGCAAAGCTGTGCGACAAAAAGCGATCTAAAATAGTAACACTTGAAGGAGGCCATTCCGGACCATCGACATTCTCAGATCATCGCGCCGTGGCGAAAGCCATTGAGTGGGCTATGAAGAACAGTTTGCAGACTTGAAATTCACATGGCTTTACTGTTTGCCCGCCGTATATGTATTAATATCTGCAACTATATTACCTGGCTTACCCTAGAGTATACCCTAGGTATTATTCGCAGCCGTTGTCATTGACATCGGCACCCTAGGTATTATTCGCAGCCGTTGTCATTGACATCGGCACCCTGTTTTTGGTGTGGCCCCACCTAAGGTGGCCCGAGCTTTGACAACAAAAACGTGTCAACAGATACGGACCACTAATTACCCAATTAGGGTTGCAAGCATAGTTAGGGTTAGCAAGTTGGGTTTATATAATTGGCGACTGACCGACAGGGTTATTAGATGAGCAGCGCCAATTCAACGCGCAACGCAACGCGACAAATAATAAAATTATAGGCTGTGATAATTAGAGTATCTTGGTGTTTGCATAGTAGCTAGTAGGCGATTGTTTTAGGGTTATTACAAGAGACTGGTAGCTATTTTCGTGATGTCCGCAATTACCAACAAGCACATATACTATGACGATGAGTACAAGACGATACTTTGCAGGGGCTGTGGCTATGCTATCCTGCCCAGGCCATCGATGGCTCGCCACCTGCGCAATCTGCACGGCGTCAAAGGGCAAGATTTGAACGAGATCATGGACTATACAGCATTATTTGATGTTACTGAGATTCGAAGTATACAGCGACGCCCAGATTACAGCCAGCCACACGCCATCTTACGCACAGAGAAGGGGTTTAGCTGCACCGAATGCCGATACTTGACAATTACGCGCGATGCGGTAACAAGGCATTGGCGCACATCAGGTCATACCAACGCAGACGAGAAATGCACCAGTGTACAACTGCAAAGCTGGCAGCGGGGCAGAGATACAAGCTACTGGATTGTACAGAACAGAGGCGACCCGGCCAACCCGTCCCAGCCAAGCACAGATCAGCCGCCCAGCGTAATGGACACTATGATTGAGGAAACGATGTCACAATTAAAGGAAGAAACAAGACAAAGGCTGGAGACTGGCGACGGGCGGACCGGATTGACGAATGACTCGACGTGGATTAAGGAGATGAAATGGGCCCAGCACTTCAGCGGTAAGAGCTTCCGCTAGATACACGAAGCAGCACAGTCTATCCGGTCAGCCGGTATGAAGGAGCAAAAAAGAGAACCGAATGAGGAGGCAGCAAAGCAAGAGGCCAAGGCTCTACAATTACTATGCGAGAGTCTCGATCGCGAGGTGGATCGCTGCAGCTGGCGCGTCAAGGCTGTGCCAAAAGAGATACTGCAGTTCTAGGCTAGGGTTTGGATAGGGTTAGATT
>FWCC01000208.1:0-39266 GCA_900169235.1 Zarea fungicola
CACCCATATTCGACTTTACCTACCCTCTCACCGGTTGCACAAGCTGCCAAACTACCAGCCAAAGTAGGTAGTTATCCTGATAGCCTACCTGCTGGCCCATTAGTTGACCTGCTAGCTGGCTTACTTGCTATTTCTTTGGTGTCTTTGTACCTTGTAAGCTGCACTTGCTGTTATAATGTAGGTGTAGAGGGTACATTATGTTAAGAAGCTAAACCTAAAAGCGTATTTTNNCCTAAAACGCGGACTGCAAATCCCAGGGTTCAGAATCCGCAGACTGAAAAAAATGCACAAATTTCAACAGTCACAGCGAGACAACATCTGCCACTGATTATTAGCGGGAAATCCCAGGGCGAGTGTGATGTCTAACCTGGTTGGGCTTTCAAGGTGTCGATATCAGGTGCTGGTAAATAAGGTGAGTATTTATCGCAGTCATGACCGATCTCCACGGGTAAGATTGAAGGGTTCATAAGCGTGTTAGTTGCCTTTTCGTCTGCCTGGGTAGAAACTGCGACGCATGGGCGGCCTACGGCAATTACCGAACTACCGAAATTAGCCCCAGATTCTGGCGGCACGGCGTTTCAATGGCAGCATGGTGTTTGTGTGGCGTCGTGGTGGGTATCGCTCACCGGTATGGTCATCCGAGGCGTCAGTATTGCGCCAGTGGCTGCCAAAAAAACATGGGCTGCTTCTTACACCACAGACATTCTGAACAACAGCCATGCTTCTGGTACTGTTGCGTGGGGTGTGATTANNGCAGGTAAACCGCATAGTAACTTGAGCAGGTTGCCAGGGCCACCCCATTAGGGTATCCTCGCACCCTCCCTCCCTGCCTCCTTTTCTTAGCCAATCAATTATCAACGTAATTCTTGTTCTGCTTGACAGGTACCCACTTGCTGGGCTACAGACCATGCAGCATCCACCAATAGTCAACACTTCAACATGCAAATGAATCGGCAAGGGAGCCAACACAGCGCAAACTAGCCACATGAAGCATCTGTAACAAGGTACAGCTGAAGCAGCTTCCTGCGTTATATCCTTAAAAGGCTTGGTTTCCCCCGACTAGATGGTCCATTCACCAGGCTACGGACTACTCTCGGCGAATAGAGGTGAATGGGACACTCGACATGGAAATGCCGCATGTCTGCAGGCGTACGGGATCATCCGTCACAAATGAAGCCCATATAACTCGGCAAAGGCTGTGCTGCGACTCATGCGCCTCCATGAAAGTACGCTGCGATGGAGAGAAGCCGCGTTGCTCGAAATGCAGGTTGAAAGGCAAACTTTGCCACTATACAGCTCTCAGACGTGGTGGTCGGCCACGTAACTCGGACTATCTGGCAAACACTCATCGTGGTATAGCCACCGGAGATTCCGACTCTCTCAGACGAATTGCGAGCGCCTCTGCACGGTACAGTGGAATAGGGAAGAGCCCTGACACCGTCAACTTTTCATCTCCCCAAGATGGTCCCGAAAACATTGGCAACATCAATACATACACCGACAATCTTCCCGACATAAAAGAGAGGGATACCCCGTTGCCTGTTTCAAGTTCCTCGTTGAATCCATTCAGTAACGCAGACTTGGCAGTGCCGGGGCTGCAAGGACGAGATCACTCTGGAATTGGAGATGGCGTAACGAATCGCTATGAAGTCTACGATCTCTGTCATGGCAGCCAATATTGGTTTACTGGCATGCAAGAAGCAACGCCAAGTTTGTCTTACTCGGCGTCACCACATTCTCCAAGCGACAATTTTGTCGAGCTGCTACATTCATACAATTCATGTCCGTGTCAGGCAGCTATGATAATGTTGTTAAAATGCAGAACCGAGCTTCGAGCTCTGGCGTCCTATGCAACCCCGGCTATTTCTGGACTTACAGAAGCAATGGCGAAGCTGATTCTCTCAAGCCATGAGAGATGCAATTCCTGTGGCGCTGATGAGTTTATACGCCATGTAATAAAATGTATTATACAGGATTCCCGCGGTGCTGCCGCTGGGGACCGTGCTGAAACAATGCTTGGGCCTGAGCGAGGCACATGGCCCATAGAGCCGGTGCAACATCAGCATTCTGGCTCACCAGTCTGGACAATTCTGGGGGAAGGGGCTAATGACCTTTCATATACTGATGGAGCTTTGCAGCAGCTAGCTTCAGAAGTGTCGGGCGGCTGCCCAGACAGCTTTTGGATGCCAGATACTGAAGTTATCTAAAGCGAGGGAGTGGTAACTATTTTAGGACAACTATTACTTAAAAGTGTAACACTAGAATTAATAGGAATAAGCTTGCTCTTAGTTGTACTTGATTTAAAGTGAGATGCGCTTATAGCCGTCATAAATGACGGCCTGCCGAATGTGACAGTACCTACTGTATCTAATACTTCTTAGGATATTGTACCCAGCTATAGGTAATTTTAATATGTTCTCCTCACTAGAATAGTCTAAAAACTTATTAAAGTGTGTAATTTTATCTAATAATTTCATTCTCAAATTAATTGCCTGATACAGGAGTTGGAGCAGCTTCTATCTGCACAACTGGGCATATAGATTTTGTGCCAATACTACTAGGCGTCGCTACTACAGCATTTATTTTATCTAAGAGAAGGCTCTTTTCGATCCTTCAGACGAGGCCGGTTTTTCGCCCCGGCACAACTCATGATTTTAAATTCGAGAATTAGCGGCGTCATATCGGTCTTTTAGGCAAATTACGAAAAGGAGATGCGAATAACTCTCTTTAGTGGCACTGTGCTCGCTGGTTCAAAAGTTGGGTGGTCGCACAACGGCGTGGAAATTAGCTTTTTGGCCACTACGCGGCGATAAATGGCACCTTGACACTGTTTTATTTTTCCAATCTTCTCGAACGAAAGTACAGCCTCCGTTCTCCTTGCGAGACAGGCGCAGACGCTCCATGGCTGGTACCGAAAGCTGGAAAACGCCGGCTTGTATGCCACGAGAGTCCAGTGGTCGTAGATGTTAGATGACGGCAATGGGCCATTTACCTCATGTGTCCAGACAAGAGTAAGCACCACCAACCAGACGACCAAACTTTCAGTACAACGAGTTCGCTGGGTGGTGCTGGCCAACAAGCAGCACGCTTCGGTTGGCCGCTTGATTTGTTGTTCTGTGGAGAGTCCACTTGACTGCAGTTCCGGATATTTTGGCGTTTTTCTTTAAGAGAGATAGAATTTAGGCAAAGAGCCATTTTGCATATTTTATAAAAAAAAGCATAACGTATTTTATCACTGAGCTGCGCATATCACCAAGCTACGCACTTTCCTATAGTTTTATAATCTATTAACTTAAACACTCCTTTCTACTATAAAAAAATATAAAATCGGCCCTAAGAGAAATTAATTTATTCCTTGCCCTCTAAGCTATAAAAAAAACACTAAAACTCTCTATCTAAAAAGCCATAAGCTTATATTCTATGCCTAAATCTACCCTCTATGCGTGATAGAATAGAGTAATTATACAATGTAACAGCATTGCTAATTATCTAAAATTAACTAAGTCTAAGGAATTAGTTATTCTTTAGAATATACTTAACCTAGATTTACAAGGATTCCCGCCTTAGATTAACGCTATGTAGGAAATGGCTGATTGCCTTCTTAAAGCACGCAATGCGTTAGGCATTGGTAAGCTCTAGGCGCATTGGTTTATATAACAATAACTAATACTTAAGACGCGTTTTTTATGTTAAATTAACTATTAAAGGGCCTAATGTAAAAATCTAGAGGTAGTCTATACCTAGTTTTAGCTTATATAGAATATAATTACAAAATATAGAATTAATAAGGGGAATATCTATAACTTTAATAAGACTAGGTTTATAATAGGTATTATTAGGGTTACTAAGGTTATAATAAGCTCTAAGAGGCGTACTAGGCCTTATATAAAGCAACCTAGTAATTAAGAATAGGTTATAATAATTTAAGGCGTATATATAGATGGCTAGGCAGTGCCGCCATTTATTATTATTAAAGGCAGATATTACCTTCTTCCTTAGTATTAAGATAGCTAAATACTAAAAGACTAAAGGATTTATCCTAGTGAAAATAGTTAAACTATAAATAAAATTAGTCTAAATTAGCTTAAACACTTTAATTAGTCTACTAAACCTTATATAAAAGGTATATATTGACTTCTTATTCTTAATAGTTATAAGAGCTACCACTTAATTAATTTTAAAGAATACTATAAAGATAACTTAATTATTACCCTTTATATGCCTCCTTACTTATCTTATTTCTTTTAGCCTCTTAATATTAGCTATTTTAGCCCACTTAAGACTATATATAGTAAGTAAATTAAGTAAATAATATAGGCATTAATTACTTATATTTAGAAGGAGGACTTCTTTAATGCGTTCTACCTAGCTTTTTAAGCCACTATTATAAAATAAAATATATAAGGGGGCTTTAGAGGAGCTAGAATTATCCTTTTTAATCTAGAATTAGTGATTTCTTAACTTAGTCTAGGGCCTTTAACGCCATTACTAGTAAACTCACGCCCTAAAACTACTACCTCCTAGGTTCTAAAGACTCCCTTTACTAAGTATAAAGCAACCTAGAGCTTAACTATTATAAAGAGGAAGATTACTAGGCATTAAAGTAGCTCTCTAATATACATTTATAATATTATAAATATATAAGTAAAGAGTATCTTAATTCTTTTATAAGAGTTAGTACTTATATAGGCTAAGCTTACCTAAATTTATATAGAAAATTAATAATAAAGTAGGCAAATAAGGGTAAAGAAAATACGTCTATAAGATAAAGGGTTACTTACTATAGGAGAGGCTAAGGGTTTAATTGCTATAAAGGAGGTTAAGTAGTAATTATAGAGTAATATACGTTAAAATAGCAGTCATATAAATACTAGTAAGCCGCGCGCATAGCGCTGTTATAATTGTGGAAAAATAGGCCATAATATTCAAACCTATTAAATAGTTTAGGAAACTTTAGATAAAGGCGATTCTAATTAGTTTAGATTTTCTTTATATATTGTGGGTGGAATAGTTTATAAAAAGTAGTTGTGGTTATAGGAAAGTGCGCAGCTCAATGATATGCGCAGCTCGGTGATAAAATACATTATATAATATAATAATAATGAATTATTTAGCTTTAATTAAACTTAACTAGAAGCTAGGGGGTATCTTATATAGGGTAATTATATAGGGTATAATTATTAACTCTTTAAGGGGCTTAGCTTACGCAGAGCCTTTGCTTTTATAGGGAAACCATATAGAAATATGAACGAGGTCCGCCGCCTCTTCCCCTTAAAATGACAAAGATAGAGAGAGTACGATTGCATTACTAGCAAAAGATCTTTCGCAAAGCACTCTGTTATTCATTAATATGGATCATGATTTTGCAGCCCATGGCATATAATAGTCTACACAGTATAGTCCTTCCTTGTCAGCCCTGCATCGGCTAACAATGGACTGCTCATTTAATTTCAATTTTTATATTTTCTCCGTTTTCTAAGTACTACACCACGTCAAAACTTAGGTTGCATAGGAGTCTCGCATAGTGTCCATATTTGCTCTTAGTAGGCAGCACCCACATAATTGGTATCGGTCAACTGCCTCTAGCACAGCACGCTCTATTATTGGTTGACAATTCCGAGTTTCCTTGACTGCTTGAATAGATTTCTATGGGAGAATAACTGGCTTAACATTAGTTACTTGAAGGATTCCGCATCCCCCATTTCGCCTGCTAGTACTCCATTGCCATTGGCTTGCATTGATATTGCTAGTCTGCAGCTCAAGTTTCCGCCTCTGGTGTAATTAATTCGCATTTCCGTATTAACCCGCTTAGTTGGAGCGTCTTTTCCTTCAAACCTCAGTTTCCATCCTAAATCTACAAGAGTACTAACCATTTAAAACAAAACATGTCAGATGGTTCTTTCTTTGTTCTTGTTCCCTCTCATCCCCTTCTCCCTCCTCTTCGTCTGTCTGTTATCACGTTAGATCACAACTAACAAACTCATCCGTCCCACAACCAGCTCGTTCTTTCAAAATGCAAGCTACAACCACCCTTCTAGTCCTTGGCGCCAGCCTCTTGCTCAGCGGTCCTGTCAGCGCTCGCTACGTGGACAGTGAAGGCTTTAGCCTGGCAAACATTAAGGAGGATATCATCAGCTGCGACAACGGCGTGCAGGGTACCTGCTGTGGCAGAAACCGATGCTAGGTTGGAGGGATATCAGGAACATCATGGCCAGTATGAAGAAGGTGGTGGGGGAGATAGTAAGAAGATAGCTATAAGATAGCTATAAATTATGATCACCAGAGACGAAGAAGTCATTTCTATCCCAATAAAGCGGTGTTTCTCAAGCTCGCATTTGGAGCATTTCATGACATCGCGAAGGAATGATGCTGTGAAAACGGGAAGTAAGTCGCAAATGTCTAATAAAACAGGTTTGCTATACAGAGCAAAGAATTGAAGAAGCTCTGAACTAATTTTCTCAAGTTAATTTATATCTCAATTCCACCGTACCGTTCAGTTTATATTCATTTTTAAACCCCGCTCCATCGACGAATCTGGCAGGTCGTCGGCCATCAGGCTCTGGCTGTGACGAACGCCTTTGCCGTCAGGCCATGGAGCAAAATGTTTTAGGCTATCGAAGTGATTCTAGCAATTACAGTAGTCGTAATAGTGTATAGATAGTGCCAAACCAACGGCTTGTGACACTGGCGTGTCTACTGGTGCAGCTCGATTGTTCTTCAAGTAGTAGCATGGTATCCTTTCCACTTTCACTAGCCTCACCACTTAAAATTCCCGGTAATCTTAGGAATTATATAGCTGTTCTAGTGTACACTACGGGATTGCCATTGGCCAGCAAAGCTGATAAGTTACTTGTAGTAGACTCAGGGCTCCGAACATCTAGGACAGGGCGAGGATATTCGTAGTCGACCTTGAGATAATCGCGGCGCAAGACAGGAAAATGCTCCTGAAAGGAGTACCCGAACAGCACCTAGTTGTGACTTACTAAGCGGCATTATTGGCACTCTTTAACTTGTCACACATGCGTTGATTCCGCCATGGCAGAGACTAAACAAGTTACGGTCGCATAAATTCAATTCCTGCATATACTGCTCTGTTAATGTTGGAGTGTATATGTATGCATCTCAAGAATCCTATAACTAACGCGAATTAAGAAAGTAGGACGTGAATAAAAGAAGATTTAAACAAACGATGCGCTACCTATTATATAGTCAAGTTTTCCCACAGAAATACGTAGACTTTTTCTTTTGTAGAAGAATAAGGAACCGATTTTACATCTATTCTACCCTTTTGGCACTCTGAACTGCTACGCATTGATCATTGCTTTACCAATCATTCGTAAGCTCTTTCCACATTTACACCGCGTCAGTTATTGCAGTAGTCTTAGTGTTAAAATGTACTGGTGGTTGCTTTGAAATAGTCTTGGTGGCTTTATTTAGGTTGGAGGGATGGAGTCTTTTGGGCCCCTCTTTCCCTGCATGGTACCACAAGGCGAGCAATGCGACATGGATCTTTGTCCGCATACGCTACTCCGATTCACCATGTTTTGTCTATACGGTCCTCGGGGCGACCTATGGACAACCTCCTGTTCGCTCTGTGTAAGATGTAATAAATTGATGACTAACAAAGGTACTTCTCTCACCCAACAGCACTTAACAATTAATAAGAGCAGATCTCATGAACTTAATTCCGCTTAGACGGCTTTTCATTTTTAGTCCTATGCACCGGGATTGTACCCCACCACCGTAGCAAAAGTCCGACACCTAACCGTATACGAAAGATCAGTCCAGCTACACCTAGTATGTTGGATTTCACAAGACTCCGTGAGTGGCTTGGGTAGCGGACTATGTATGAGATAGCCGACATATGTGGATACCCGAACGGAAAGCTTTCAAATGCACAACTGAGGGACGATTCACACTATACGCTTTCAACATCCTTGCCCCGTATGTTGGCTATGAACAGCAATGAAGCAACAGAAGGCTTCGCTTACATGACTGTTCGTGTTGCCTCCGATTTATAAGCTACAGTTTACAACTTACAAATGAATCGAATTGAGGATTACAAATGTGACTGCGTGATTTGTAGGGCAACATTGGTATATATTTCACAAGTCCCACGGGTAAAAAGAGCCATGCTACCAACCAGAGCTATTCGAAGTAGAGTACTACACTAAAGTTATCTAAAAGCTACCTTGTAACAATTCTCAATCAACATGGCGAAGCCAATTATTCTGATTCTCGGTGCAGGCTCAAATGTTGGCCAGTCAGTCGCCAAGAAATTCGCAGCGGAGGGATATGACGTCGCTCTAGCCGCCCGCAGCTTGAAAGACGGTACATCTGCCGAGGGTTTTAGGACCTTTCAGGCAGACTTTTCCGAGCGAACTTCAGTTCCTGATGTTTTCGCAAAGGTTGAAGCTACTCTCGGCGCTCCCAATGTTGTGGTCTATAATGGTAGGTTGTCTGGAGATGTCCACCAAGAGCTCGGTTTAAAATCTAATCACTCTGATTGTCTCAGCTGCCGCCATGACGCCCCCGCCACCGGGTGAGAGTGCCTTCTCCATTCCCATTGAGACTGTGGAGCGCGATATGTGGATTAACTCTCTGAGCGCAATGGCTGCCGCGCAGCAAGCCATCAAGGGTTTCAGCAAGGCATCAGATGGACACCCCAAGACGTTCATTTACACTGGAAACTTTCTCAACAAGGTCGTGCTCCCCATGGATATGTTTGTCATTTTGGGAATGGGCAAGTCTGCAAGTTCCTATTGGATCAGCGCAGCCGACCAGCTCTACGCCAAAGATGGCTACAGGTATACAAAACAACTGCCCAGGACCTTGTTAATTTGCTAACAGCAGCTTTAGGTTTTTCTATACGGATCAGCGAACTCCAGAAGGTGGAGCGATGCAGACTGGGGTTGACGGTGACGCTCACGCCGACTTTTATAATCAGCTTGTCAATGGGGGTGACTCTATCCCATCGAACGCTACCTTTGTCAAAGGTCACGGTTATAAGAGTTTCTAAAGCGCTGAGTGATATCATTCTCACCGGGCATCAAAGGCGGGTGCAAGAACAATTGACAAGCCGGACAGGTATTTCATAGACGAAGATATCGCAACGAAAGATAGATGATGGATTTATCAGTTATGTATTTACATTACCATAGTAAAGCCATTTGTGAAGTCGGAGTGTAATTTCGTCTGCAGTCGTGAAACGTATAACATACAGTCGGGCTGCACCGGCGCGATGTCTTCGTCTTCATGTTCCGTTCGAGAACCATCCACCCACCCACTTCAAGATGCAATTCCGTTCACTCAGTCTTCATCTTGTAATCCAGCATTTCAGCCACAGTCTCATATCCGTGACATATTGCCCAGGCAGCCGGTGAGTGACCGTCGACGTCCTGCGAGTCAACATCTACCTTTCCCGTAGCCAGAAGAAGCTCAACTACGGCCTCGTGTCCATTGGAAGCTGCCCATGATAATGGCGACCGGCCTTTCATATCCCGAGAGTCGACATCCACGCCAGTTTGAGCAAGCAGAGTCTGCACGATTGATATTGATCCTTGTTCTGCTGCTATTGACAGCGGGGATTGGCCCCTTGCATCCCGTGAGTCCGCCTCTACCTTCCCCGTGTCTAGCAGGCACCGAAACACGGCATGATGCTTACCGTCCGCTGCCCAGAACAGCGGGGACCGAGCTAGGCGATCCCGCGAGTCTATTTTCACATTTTTGACATCTAGCAAAAGCCGCACAGCCGCCTCATGTCCATTTGCTGCTGCCCATGACAGTGGTGATCGGCCATCGTCGTCATGCAAAGTTGCCTCGGCCTTTGCCTCGAGCAGCATCTGGAGAACGTGTATCTGCCCACCCCGTGCCGCAAAAAAAATGGGTGTTTTTCCGTCTATATCCCGTGCGTTCACATCCACTTTCTTTGTCCCGAGCAAGTATTGTACTATTATGTCATGGCCACGCTCAGCTGCCATTGAGATAAGTGGGCAGTTGTCTCTGCCTTGCGGGTTTATCTCCATCTTTCCCGTCTCAACTAATAGTCGCAGAATAGACTCCTGCTTCGGCAGCGGGACCCACGTAAGCGGTAACCGGCCTGCCTTGTCTCTCAAGTTCACGTCGACCTGGTTTGTGTCGAGAAGGAGCCGAACAGCGGCCTCCTTGCCGAATTGGATGGCCCACGATAGCGGCGACCGCCCCTTGATATCCCGAGAGTTTACATCTACATGACCCGTGTCCAACAACAGCTGCATGGCACCTGTCTGCCCAAATGCAACTGCCCGGGAGAGGGCGGAGCGGCCCATGCAGTCTCTCAAATTCACATCTACCTTGCCGGTGTCAAGGAGAAGTTTTACTACAGCCTCGCGCCCACGCAGTGCGGCTTGTGAGAGTGGTGATAGGTCTGCGATATTGCAGAGATCTGGATCTGCATTACCGACATGAAGTAGAAATCGCACAACATCTGCATGTCCATTTGATGCTGCCAAGGCCAGTGGTGTTAGCCCCATGGAGTCGCGCTGGTCAATCTCAACGCCACCTGTGTTGATGAGAAGTTGTACTATAGGTTGGTGTCCGCCGTCTGCTGCCCATGAGAGCGGCGATCGTAGTGCGTTATCCCGAGACTCAACCTCTGCCTCACCTGTCTCGATCAGGAGTTGTACAATTTGTTGGTGTCCGTCTCCTGCGGCACGTGAGATTGCCGTGCGGCCATCGCCGTCGCGCAAATTGATTCCGTTCTTGCATATATCATGAATTCGCTTTGAAATTTCCTCTGGTGTTTCCTCTGGCCCTGACGCAGGTGGTTCGCTGTCGATATTACTTTCTAAAACTAGGCTGCTCTTTTCTTCGACTAGGGATGGCATCGCGTAGTTTTTCCTGCCTTTTCGCAGTTTAAAAATGGTCCAGTTTTAATATCGACTGAATTATCAATACAGCATTGATAACAATAAGAAATGTAGTTAAATGCTATCAAGGAACTTGCAGGAACCAGCTATTCACTTCCAAGAGACCACGCAGCAGGAACTGACTACAGCCCCGCCATTAGCGCTTTGCTTATGCGAATATTGTACATTCTTGGACACTTTTAAGCGATTTAATTCATTAAATTTACATTACATGCCAATTACATAGTTACTTGCGTCGGTCTAGCTACCCATTACTGCAAAGTACAAGACAATGATTACTTTCTAAAATTGCGTATTTATTTTGTTACGGGTGACACTAGTGGAACAATGAGTGAACCTGTACTTCTATTTCCCGACATTGAACTCTGTCACAAGAGAACTTCATTTGCGTATTCCTTGTCACATTATACCGCTTCTGTATTGTTACTTGCCCCTGGTTAGCAGAGTTTACCTACAGATTTCTATGTAGTTAGATACCGATGTATGACATGGCAGACGGCCCAATATCATGATAGTCACATATATTTCAAGTTATATAAATTCATCGCGAATCAATATTTGATAAAGTTCTAGGATACGGGAATGGGCGTCCTGTGACTTGCCAGGTGTCTCGACCGCCACTATCCCTGAGGCTGCTAGAGGGATTGCAAGGTTTCCAATCGTATGATATGCTACCAAGTAAATAAGCGGGTTGCCCGAAAATTAATCCGCTGTCTCTTGAGAAAGCTACCAGCACTTTGATTGGGCATAAAACGCGCTGGCAGACATGTATGAGGCAGCCTGTGCGGAGTTTTGACAGGGAGGGCGAAACCTAGGGAGAAGCGACGCAGGAGAGTCTGACCCATGTGCGGCTTACTCTATACACAATGCCCGCTATCGTCAACGAAATACATATCCGTCGATGTGGAGACTCTCACACACCATGGATTTAACCTTGTGCAGTGGCTCGAATTCCGGTGCTATATATAGCCTAGCGTGTGCGCCCATGCGGAAAGACCATGAAGTTGTCAATGCATCGTGCAAAGAGAGGCACACTACAGTCCACAACCGACCATTGAACATTGATTACAAATGGTCAGCATAACTGGAAAATCCAAGGCCTGTATAGACTGCAAGAGGCGGCGAGTAAAAGTGAGCCAGGTCCGAGCACATCAAGTTCATTAGCTGACAGTGGGTAGTGTGACCTGGCGCAGCCGCTCTGTCGGCGATGCACCAAGGCCGGCATACCATGTCAAGGCTACAAAAGACCACCAACCATCTGGGTCAACCGTACCCTGGCGCAGCCCGATGTGACTGCATACTCGGTCATCGCTTCCTCGCCGTGGCTTCCGCAGGATCCACGCTTGCGACGGCTGCGTCTTTTGAATCAGCTAAAGGCGGACTACGACTCGCCCAATCGTGACCCGTTGCAGTTTAGGACACGGGCTCTCCAGATACTTCGCGGTACATATCTACCATCACAGCGTACAGACAATCCCTACCCTTCACCTACATCATGGCTAGAGGCCGTGGAGGGAATGAAGGCGCCATGCAATGCCTTGGATAAGGCGCTCCTCGCATTCTGCGCTATCCAGATCCGTGTCGCTGGTGAAGGCTCCATTCCATATGGTGGCACCGTTCAAATGTACAATGGCGCCTTAGGCGAGGTCATTAAAGAGCTAGGCAATGGAAACGCGGCCAGTGACGAAACGCTCTGCTCCATTATTACAATTTCCATTTGTGAGGTAAGGAGCCGTTTATCTATCGTCTGACAGCTCATCATCTAATATTGCATAGTTATTCATATTTTCCAAAGATAAAAGTTCAGCATTTCACGCCCTGGGCATCTCCGAAATATTACGCCGCCGTGGGGCAACACAGCCAAGCCAGCACTGGAGTAGTCTTGCTGTGCGGCTCTGTATACATTGTGTATGTGTGTCCTAGTCTTTTAACCTGCTATTATGGACGTCCTAACCATTTCCAGACTGTCACTGCGTTATCGCAGGTACGGGCACTCACCCTTGCCCCCGACGAGTGGCGCGTACTGCTCGGTCCAGCTACGCCCGAATCGTGGAATCATCTACTTAAAACCGTCGTCGAGGTCCCGTATCTACTTGAAAAAGCCGAGTTCTTGCTAGAGAAAGACTCTGGGGGATTATTGGCAAAAGAGCATAAAGATGTACTTCTTTGCAGGTTCCATGAGCTGGATTGGTGGCGCTCTCAAAAGCCTTCGTACTGGGTCGTTCCGGCCAGGCTGGAGAACCCAGTCGATGTCAAGTACGATGACAAGCTGTTTCCTTTTGCGTTGCAGTTTCGCTCTAGTGCAAATGCAGTTGAGTGGATGTTCTGCTCTGCTATAATGCTGCAGATCCTGGATGCTGCAATTAGGCTAGAGAGGCTCGGAGCGTTAACGCCCTCGGACACCTTAGCAGACGGCAGTTTGGTGCTGCGTAATGATGCGGATAAACTAGCGCGTCTTTTATGTCAATGCTTCGAGTATTGTTGTGGTCCAGGGAACGGAACCTTTGCAGCGCAGGCTGCGTACAGCACTCAGCTGGCGGTGCAGAGTTACTTCCAACGTCGTGGACTTGTTCGGGAGCTTGAATGGAGCAAGGCTATTAGTGATGGAAACGGAGCTTTGAGATTTGGCATTGGACTACGGGTATTGGGAACAGGGCAGTAGTCTGTTGCCAGTTGAGCTCTTTTCGAACAGTATCAGCGCTGAAGCGTCACCTAGTACAAGTAGTTATATCACATGAAAAATACATAAATCCCGCGACAATGGTCATATTTTCATGATGGGTTGACTGGGCGGCAGCAGATTGGTATACAGATGCTATTTGTAGAGTAAAAGGCACGTAATGACTTGTGTGGTTCTTGATGACTCGCCGGCTCCCTGGTGCTCACAAATTGCCGCGAGACCGATTCAGCATACTAAACCTTGATCCTGAGTATAGTTAGTTAGCTGAAGCACTTGCTTTGCATGGCTGGCTACTAGGGCTGGTTTAGCGGGGAGCTGAATTTGAGTTGGAGCAGAAGCTGTTGATGCAAGCAATGTGTGTAAGAGGCTGTGACAGATATTTGTGACAGCACGTCTGCGTGGAAAATATCGCCCAAGCTGTTTTTATTGACATTTCTCTTGAATTTGGTGACTGATATTTGCGGAAAGATTCGGCACGTTGTGGCCTGACTGTGAGTGGCATGTTCACCACAGATCGCACTGTATCGTGGCGGTTCGTGACAGTTTGCGCACTGTGTCGTGGCGTTTATAGAACGGTACATGAAATTGGCTGTGCTGCCCTGCAAAATAAAAGTACCTCACCCCACCCCCGGCGACCATCCGCGTGCCCTGTGCGTCATCACTCGGTCGCAGGGTCGCATGGACTCGATCCAAGAACAGCTGCTTGCCCAATTTCGTCATATGCCCAGTTCTGCAGGAAAGGGAACTCAAAGTGCCTCGCATCACCCGATTCAATCCATCAACCAGAGCTTGACTCATAATCACCTTTCTGCCAGTTTTCCCTTGACGTATGCTGCTGATTCACGCACCGCCAATACCTGACACCAAAATCAAGTCACGCCAATAACTGAACCAAGATCAAGTCACCCCCGCCAACTTGAGACCCTTCTTTTTTATTTGGCACAAACACAAACCCCGCTCAAACGGCCCAAACCAAGACGCCAGCCCAACTGCCTGACCACCTTCCTCCCTCTCACGCTGCCTCTTGCTCTCTTCCAGACAGTCAGTATTTGCCTCGTGAGCATACTACACACACCATATATAAGAAAGCCTCTCCTGCGCCTCGGTTGGCAGACAAATAAAACATGGCTTCAGCCGTCGAGAACTCGCCTGTTCACGTGCCGCCTGGCCCAGACGTGCCCAGGCCCAAAGGTAAGAACTACAAAACATGGTTTATTTCTTTTGAATTACAGCAGCTTTAAATATCCTCAAAATGAGCTTTGAAACATGCTACATGTACTAATATAGCTTGGTGGCATCGCAGGCATCCTCAAACGTGCATCTACGCACAGGTCCCCGCCAACAACCACCACCACCACCACCTCCGCCAGCCCAGAAGCCGCTCGTCCGTCCAACCGCCTGCGCTCCATGTCCAGCAAGGAAATCACACTCGAAAACACAAACTTCAACGCCGGCCACCGCCGCTCCTCTTCGGCCGCCCGCCTCAGCGCCTCCCGCCGCCAGTCTGCCGCCGCTGGTGTCCACGACTCCGGCGAGCCCTCACAGCGCCTCAAGTGGGACGAGGTGAACCTGTACCTGACGGAGCAGGAGCGCACCTCGACGATGAAGATTGACGAGCCCAAGACGCCCTATGTCAAGCAATATGACCCTGCCGAGGATCCATCTGATGACGAGTACGAGGCCGCCGGTGGCAGTGGTGGAGCTGCCTCCTCCTCCTCCGCCGCCGGCGACGCCCAGGCAACGAACGGCCAAGGTGCTGTGGGCGGTGCTCATCGTGTCCCTAAGGCTCCACGTGCACGCGCTGAGGATGACATTCCGGGCCTATCGCTGGGCGAGCCAGAAGAAGAAATCTCACCGGCGCAAACTTCGTCGGAAGCGCAAGCTACGACGGCAGAAGAAGAGGATGGCTACGGATTCCGCGTGGAGGAGGGGGATGACCACGCTGCTGCGTACGCGGCCTCGCCCAGAGCCCCCTCGGAAAAGAGCGTCCATCTGGAAGAGGACTGCGTCACCCCCTCGGCCGAGGATGCGCTGCTGGGAGCGTCGCCGGAGGAGGTCGAGAAGCACCACAAGTTTGAGGACCTCCGGAAGAAGCACTACGACATGCACAACGTGGCGCAGTTACTGGCCAATCCGGAAATCCTCTCCGACGACGAAGATGACGACGACGAAGAAGAAAAGGAAGTTCCTCCGGTTCCACCGATCCCCAACGGTCTCTCATAGCCAAGAGGATTTTCGTGGGAGGATGCGGAAACGTTTTCCTCTACTCAAGTCGACGACAGTGACGACAGCGACGACGGAGAAGAAAACGAGATTCTCCCGTTTCCGAAGATCCCCAATGGTCTCTCAAAGCCCAACCGTCTCTCCTAGCCAAAACGACTCTCGTTGGGTGATTCCGCGTCCTTTCTTTTTGCTCAAGTCGACAAAGATGACTACGGAGACGACGGCGACAGCTGCAAAGAGAAGGAGACTTCCCCGGTTCCACCGATCCCCAACGGCCCCTCATGGCCCTCCGCTCTCACATGGCCAAATTGATTCTCCTTGGGTGGTGATGCAACGTTTTCCTTTGGTCAAATTTTCAGTTTTTCGACATGCATAACGGCGTTTTGTTTGGTTTGGAGGCTTTCGTTTCTCAATGACTGTTTTATTATTGACATGGCAGGTAAACAAATTGCTATTTTCGTTAATACAATACAATGATTCACATCAGTCTATGAAATACATGCTAGCAGTGAAATACTCTCTAGCTTCTCAGTTCTTTTCAAATACTTATTTTCTTGTGCTTCTTTTCATGCGGTTCTACCCAGCTGTGTCCTAGACTAGCTTCCGACAGGATTGCTGCTCCGTCCAGAGGATTGCGCCATGCTTCACATTACTAATAGAATACCAAGATAAAGGAGAATTAAAAACAGTTTGTCATACCCGTCTATCACGTTGCGCCCCCAATGCTATATGTACAATCTACTCACTTGTCCACCTTCACCAGTCCACCTACAGCAAGCCCTTGCGCGCCAGCTCAACCTTGCGCGCCGCCTCGCCATCCTTGAACCCACCCTTTGAGATGCAAAGACGCTTGCCATCGGTAATCTCAAATTTATCCTCGTGCTGATCCCAGATACACGGGCAGTGGTGCGGGTAGTGGACGCACGCGAGCGAATCGGGGCACAGGTACTTGTCACACACAGCTATGAATCGATTAGAATATGCGATGGGTGGATGCACAAGAATATCTGCGCAATGGCAAAATCCTTGAGAGGGTAGATGCTGTCAACATACAGTTGTCGTAGCGGCCATGGTATTGCGATGCGTCGCTTGGGTTATTGGCTTGTTGCTGGTGGTGGCCGTGGTGCTGTTCCTGCTGGCCAAACATTTGGTCGAAAAAACCAAACTGGGCGCTCGCCAGCGAGAAAAGCGATAGGAATGCTATCAGGAAATGCATATTGAATTAATTGCACGACACAATTTTTTTTTCGTCGAGAAAGCAAATGCGACAGCTCGGGTGTAGAAGATGCAAAGGACACTGGTGTCATCGCTAGCTGGCCACTTTGAAATGCTTATCGATAAGAATGGATAGATGACTAAGCCTACCGATCAGCCAAATTTGACAATCAACTAGTCGAGCTTCATCTGGAAGCACCCCCGAGTAGGAGTCATTGTGCAACAGCAACAAACCTAACACAATGGCCATGCGGTTCCTCTCGTTACAAAGGCCATCGCTGACGGCAGCGGCCACATTATCGAGATTGGCAGGCCTGTCTCTGCAGCCGCAGCTCAACAATGCCATTGTCCAGGGTCAAAGATATGCCTCCGTCAAGGCGCAAGGAGCATACAGGAAGAAGAGCAAGCGAGGCATTCCCAAGAAGCTAGGGGCTAAACGAATTGGAGGTATGTCGAACTCGACTAATTACGGATACAATTGCCGCCCTGTCTCCGCATCAATCTTATCTAACGAGTTGGACTAACCTCTCCCTGACAGACCAATTCGTCATTCCCGGCAACATCCTCTACAAGCAGCGCGGCACGCTCTGGTGGCCCGGCGAGAACTGCAACATGGGCCGCGACCACACCATCCACTCCACGGCGACGGGCTACGTCAAGTACTACCGCGACCCGGCCCGGCACCCGGACCGCAAATACATTGGCGTCGTCTTCAACAAGGACGACGTCCTGCCCTACCCGGCGCACGCCGAGCGCAAGCGCCGCCTCAACATGACGACGCACCCGATCCGCGAGCAGGCCGCCGCCCCCGAGCTGTCGCCCTCGGGCATCCCCTTCCAGGTGACGCGCGTGCAGGCGGGGGAGCCGGACCGCCTGCTCAAGCTCCGCGACGACTACAGCTACCGCGAGGACAACTGGCGCATCGGCCGGCTGGTCAAGACGACGGGGCTCAAGCTCAAGAGGTTCCGCACGCGCAAGCAGTACCTCCGCAACAGGCGCTGGCGCCGCGAGAAGGAGATTGCCGGCCAGCGCAAGGCGGAGCAGAAGCGTAAAGAGCAAGGGGGCGATGATGCGGCGTCGTACAAGGTGGCCAAGAAGGCTGTGAGCAAAAAGGGGGCCAAGAAGGCGGCCAAGGCCAAGAAGGCGAAATAAAGTAAAGCAGAGCGTGTACAAGTAGCATTTGTGTCCCGGGGGAGGCATTGTCCCTGGCGGCTGAGGGTAGACTATCCTGTATATTACAATACGATTTTTCCAATTTTTTGCATTAAATACATACATGTACCAAGTTTTCTATCGCATGTTTACTCAGTAGCTGTAAATTAAAATTGTTCAGTAGCTTTTAATGTTTAATGCTTCAGCTTTGTACCAAGTTAACTGGTTGGTAGCTCTGGTTGGGCGAATGGCAGCCGCCACCAAACAGACACCACCAGCAAACGGCAGACTTTACACACACACAGGGGTCTAGGCCCGATTCACGCGTCGCGTACTTCCCATTTGCCCTCACTGACATTCCCAGCACAGCAACAGTAAATTGAAAATTCTTACTAAGGCTCATATCAATTTACCTAATACTTTGAACGGCCACATTTCTTTTGTGCATGAACGGCACTCAAACGCTGCCGCTGCTGGGCCTCAAAGACCTCTGTTTGTCCTTGACCGGCGTGCCGTGGAGGCAGGTGTGCTCTATGTGCAGCAGTGGTAGCAAGTTCTAGCCCAGCAGACGCACTCTTCTCAAACATAAAAGCCCATCTTAGAAGAACTGTTCAAAATGGCCGCCCGGCCATCTCCCGCTGGGGGGAAGAAACCGGCCAGCATTGTGCCACTACCAGCCTACGCTCGCCGCCCAACGGCACCATCAAAGACGACATCTCCCGCGGCGAACAGCCCTGCCCGTTCCAAATTAATGGCGCTAAACTCCAAGATTATGGCTGCGCAGCGTGAATGGGAGTCGACAAAAAACACGGGTGACAAAGAGGATGACGATGGCGTGGGGTCGAATGCTTCAAACATCTCGGAAGGGTCAGCGTCATCAGATTCGTCATTGATATCCATCTCTGACGATGCCTACCTGCCTGAAGGTGTATTCCGATGTAAGAGCGTTCCTGGCCTCTCCTCTTTTCGTTGCCATTCCATGTCTAACTATAGCTATGATGCATACACAGCCGGGCCGGGAATATCTCGTATTGTCCCTGGCCCTGCCTCTACTGCGGGCATCAAACGAAAGATATTTGAAGATAGTGTCTCCCGTATTGCTGCTAGTGCCGCCAAAAAAATTAGGCAGGCAGCCGTTATGCGGAAGAAGTCGCAGAACTCCAGCGCGTTATCCTCAGATGCCCTGTCCAACACTAGACCAGGGCGGCACTCGGCATCCTCATCAGCACGGTCACTTGCTGTTCGACAGGACCCAAAGAAGCTGAAACGTCCGGAAGCTCGCGTTGCCGCGAAGCAGATGCTCGAGTACAGCGCAAACGACTCCATCTTCTGTCGAGCTGACGGAATGCCGTACGAAGATTACCGTGGTACGTTCGCGCGAACAAGGAAGCTTAGATGGATCGGGATATGAAGAAAGGTCCGTGGCTGACGGCCCATAGTCTCCAAGCATCGATTCCGGAGCATGTGTGGCGCAATTGTACCAACTAACTACAAACTGAACAAAAACGCACCCGGCCGGCGTTTTGAGTGTCCAGACAGGCTTTGCTTCAAAGGTTTTGCCAACGAACGATCGCTCGGCGGCCATTTTTCAGCGGCACACAAGGGCAATGCATACAATGACAACTGCGACGGCACTCTCACAAAGGTGGGCACGTACCCGCGGACGCCCGGCGAAAGCTATCGCGCCATTGTCGTCTCTCGAATCAGTGTCAACGGAAGTGAGGAGGAGATTTGGGATGACGGCTGCAGCCCCGTCCCGTTTACAGACACCCATGTGGCTCTCACGCACCCCGATCCATTCACCTACGTGACGTCGTTGCTGACCACGTCTGTTGACCACACGAAAAAGCTTCGGGTCGACTACGTTCGCGCACTTTGCGAGTTGCCAAAGCGTCGCAATCTTCCCAAGGCATGGTGCAAGTTCCATGAGAAGAAAGACATCAGCACACGAATGTTTGCCATTGCAGTGGCATATGTTACTGGGAGAGAAATCTTTGGCGTTGACATGTGCACCACAACCACAGGTGCTTTCCCTGAGCCCGGCTACAGGCTTAACCGTGTCTGTGTGGCCGTGGCCCCCGAACTGTCTGAAGTTCATAAGAGGGCTCATTTTACGCCAATCAGCTGTATGTCGTGCTTGTACTATGCCCAACTCACCAAAGGGTCCACTGCATGCCAGTGGCAGGGAGACGACTGGTTTATGTCTCGCTACCGTCATCGCGTCGACGGCAACAGCGACTCCGAGGAGAATGACACCGAGTTTTCGTTCAGTGGTATGGGGGCTGCAGATGGCAAGGCTAAGAAGCTAGCTCGTGCTGTGGACTCTGTGATCAAGGCTGGGAAAGCGGCAAAGCTTACCATACCTAAGCCAGCTGCGGCCGCTTCGTCTGGCTCTGGATCTGCGTCTGGATCTGCGTCTGGCTTTGCGTCTGGCTCTGCTTCTGCCTCTGCTTCTGCTTCTCCTAGTGAACCATCTCTAGCAAGAGCAGTGGCCGAGGTCGAGGACAAGCAGGCTGATTATGATGACCTCGTATCCCAGTATACACCATCTGCGGATGGGTCTGGGGACTCATCTGAGCTGGAGGCTTTCTATGACGTTGACGATGGATCTGAAGGCGCCAATTTGGCAAAACCAGCACACAACACCTCCAAGGCAGTCGCACAGCATAGGCCTCAGGTGCAAGTGGCTGGCCCAAGTCAGGCAATCTCATCTCCTGCCGTATATAAACCAGTCCAAACGCCGGTCCCTATCCCGAGCCCGGCAGTGCAATCCCCAGTCGTGTATCAGCCCACTCCTCCGCCGCAGGTGCCTGCGGCCATGTATCAACCGCCGCCGCCGGCTCACATGGCAAACCAGGGCCACAGCATGCCATCGGGAAGCATGCAACAGCCGCAACAGCTGGCACACCATCATTACCAATTCGGCCATCAGTGGCAACCACCTGCAACTCAGTGGCAGCCTCCGCCGACTGCTTCCGGGTATCAGCCAATTCCCGGACAGCCACCGTATCAAGGAAGTCAACCAGTTCCTGGATATCAAACTGTTCATGCAGCATATCTATCCCCAAATCAACACAGTCCATTTGGGACGCATTTCTCGGAGCAAGCGTCCACACAAGACCAAAGCTCAGCCGGGCGTACAACCCGTTCTTCAGCGGCAGTGCCAAAAGGTGCGGCGGAGCAGCCTGCCACGACTGGGTCCTCAGGTAGGCACACGGTACCGGCGCAGACGCCGTCGGACCGGCTGGAGATGGAACCTTGGGAGATTGCACCAGGGCGCATCACTGATGCAAAAGATGGTGAAAGTACGTATGAAGCTGCATCGAGTTTTCAAGTTCCTGCTAACACGTTTATGCAAGATATTGGGTATTCAAGCTCCTATCTCAACGGCCGCGAGCCAACAGAGGTGTGCGAAGATGTCTCATTCAATGTCGTGACAATAAAATCCGGCGACAAGAGCAGATGGGAAGTGCAAGAGTCGCAGATCCGAACCTGTTCCGTAGCGGCAGGGAAAGTCGAAGTTAGAATGGGGAGCAATGTCATGTCGATGGGACCCAACAGCATGTTCATCATTCGTCCTGGCGACGCGTGCCTAGCGACGAACAAGCTGTACATTGACGCGACGATTCACTGCACTACGGTCAAGAATTACTCGATGTAGACGCGATTCACTGCACCACGGCTAAGAACATGCCATTTTAGACTGGCGATGAGTGTCGAGTGGGTGTTTGGTGTGGGATTATTCGATGCGGTGTTTTATCTTGGTCGCATTGCTTTGCGGTTTGCTGATCATACCTGGTTGCATTCGCAACATGAAACATGAAAATGGAGTCTTTGACCATGAGATGGGATCATGTTGGTGTACTAACTGAAAGCCTGTTATTTCCAGAATATATAATAAATTTTAAATAGAGTTAATAAATGCAACTAATTGTCACAAAGCTTGGACCTGTGTCGCCTACTTCTCGATGTGGCGTCGGCATCTACTCTAGTTGCAAGCAACCAAGCATGTGGACAGGTCACGACGACGCTAACAGTGCGGGCTTATGAGTTTGGACAACAGCCGCACATTTGCAGAGTAACCCCCGACGGGGCCGCGTACTATTTTTAAGCATGAAATACAGCAAACAAGTCACGGGTACGACTACTTGAAAACCACCACGCGTTGTCAACCTAGCTTGTCGTTAACCCCCTTATTTCCTGGTTGTAAATTCCTCGCAGAGGTCCAGGGTAGCTGTCGATCTAGTTAGTCGCCGTGACTTGATTCTCTGGGGCGGCCAAGACCATGAGACTGGGTGGCCAGGTGACTCTCGGGAAAGAGGCGAGGATGCACACAAACGGCATCAGGGGTTTATGGAAATGTAGAAATGCGGCATCTATGATTTTCCAAGTTCCGTCTTGGCTGTTTTGTAAATCTTTCCATTGTTTTCATCCAAGAGATTGGCCATTGTCTTTTACCAACATCGTCAACCACTTACACCACATATGGACGCCACCATTTACGCTATAGAGCTTTTTGTATAGATTCCCTCGAATCGTCCGCCAGACGACAACCCGACTATGGCGCAAAGTCCTGGGTTTCCGAATCCTTCCTCTTTACAGGGGAATCCCGCCAGTCCCCCCAATGTCATGACTCCTCAGCGTCTGGCGCGCTCACCCAGTATACTGCCCGAGCAAGAAAAATTAGCACCGCGGGAGTCTGTTTCTGACGACGAAGATGACGGCGATGAGAAGTCTGAAATGATTGCCGTTGAGAAGCTGCAAGATTTTCTCGGCGCCCCAAGCAGTACCGGGGAGGAGGGGCGATTCTTCCTCGATCCTTCAGGCGAGCTCACCTACGACATCACCACCGTTGATGTAATCACTGTGCCCTGCCCTGGGGGTGACCGAATGCGCACATGGAACCGAGAGGGTTTGCTAGGTCGTTATTTTGGCGCCCCTTCCATGCGCGACGCCGAAGTAAACAATAATACCAACGGCAGCGGCGGCAGCAACAACGACAACAACCGGCCGTCCGCCTCGTCGTGGGTGCGCCAGGGCCTGCGCCGCGAGGCCGACAAGGCGCGCATCCTCCTCTACGCGCACCCGGCCGGCCTCGTCGAGGGCACGACGCTGAACCGCCTCGCCGAGGCCTTTCTCCAGGCCCTGCTGCACCTCCGCACGCGCGAGAACCAGATGCGCCGCCCGCTGCTCATCCTCGGCCACAGCGTCGGCGGGCTCGTCGCCAAAATGGCGCTGGTCCGCGCGAGCCGCGACCCCAAATACCAGGACATTGTGCACGCGTGCTACGGCGTGGCCTTCTTCGGCACGCCGCACCAGGGGTCGAGCTACTTTGCCATGCGCTCCCTCGCGGGCAGCATACAGCATGTGCTGCAGCTCGCGGCGCCGCTGCCGGAGACGCTCACGGCGGACCTGCGCGTGGGAAATAGTTTGTTGGCGCACATTGATGAGGATTTCAAGGAGATTGCGAGTGATATGAAGATTTGGACGTTTTACGAGACGATTGACTCGAGGCTTTCTGGGCGTAGTTTCGGAGCCGGTGGTGGTGGTGGTGGTGGTGGTCTCACACAGACGGCAACGGGGGAAGAAGAAGGCGAGACGATTTACTTTACGGCACCGCTTACGTCTGTGAAATCGGCGATTCTGGGGATGCGTCAGGAGAGAATCTTTCCGCTGCAGAGCGACCACGCCAACGTGGCGTCGTTTGGGCGGCATAATGTGCCCACGATGCGTCTGTTTCTCCGGCAGGTCGCCGCGCAGGTGGAGCGGGCGGACGCCAATGTTGCGAGTGCCGAGGATGAAGAAGGGTCCGCGCGGTGGGAGATGCCGAATCTGGAGCAAAAAGTCAATGTTGAGATTCACGGCTTCTTTGACGATGCTGTCGGCGTCGGGGGCGTCGGCCCTGCGGCGGTGCGGGCGTGGTCAACGAGACTTCCACTGCGCGAGTTTCTGAACAAGGGCCCGGAAGAGTGTTTGAATGAGAGACTGAATGAAGCGGATGGGTCGTCACCCGCGCAGGGCCAGTTTCTGACATCGCGAGGGCGGACATCTGTTGCGCAGATGGACTGCAGCAGCGCGGAGCACTCGCCGCCGCCGCCGCCGCCGCCGCCGACGACACGGCCAGCAGCGGCGGCGCCCCCGATCATGACCGTCAAGGACGCACTCGGCATTGACAGCCAGCTCGTGGAGCCGCCGACGCCAATGATTACACTGTCGCCTGTACTGCGGGCTTTAAATAGTCTTCCGGCCGCGGGACCGGCAACGTCGCCCCAGTCGGCGCCCGTTGGTCCGCTTACACCGCCGTCGTTTTGTCTGCCGTCGCCCCCGAACCGCTACGCGGCGTCGTCGATACAGCACATCTCACCACCGCTGCGGGCACAGTTTGAGCAGGATCTCGTCATTGATAGATTGTCACCCCCGATGCGTGGGCGCCGTGCGTCGGTGGCGGGCAGGTCGCTGAGTCGGTCGGCGAGTCTTGGAAGCGATGGCGTGTCGAGGTTCAAGTACCGCGACTTCCCGCCATTCTCGCTACGGAGTAGGAGCACCTTTGACGATGGCATCCCTTTGGGCGGTGAGGATGGAGATGGCATGGAAATCTCGCCGGCGCTGCCCGAAGCTGTGTTTGGCATGAGGAAAGCTGGACAGCACAGTCACGCAAATGTGGACACGGCGGCCACGGGCGTGCTGACGAAGCCCGAGGTGCAGTCAAAGAAGTTTACTTGGATCCATCTGCCCTATAATAATCCTGCTTGGGTAAAGGTATGTCTCCGGCATGAAATAAACGTGACTGCGCTTGTTTGCTAAGAGAAACCGTTTTAGAGCATATTGCAAACTATTCAAGTTTGCTCTGGCATGGACCTGTCGCATTTATACGGACCTGACTTTTGGGCGACGAAGCATACAAGAGGACGACATTCGCAGCATTACGCATATTATGCGAAACCTGGGTGCTACTTTACTGCACCACGAGCATGTAGGCTACAAGTTTGATGAGGTACTAGAGTCTGACACTAACAACCTTGCTTCTAGTATCGCCATTGAGCGCCTCTCCCGGAGGGCACTCCTCGTCACCATTTACTGGCAATGGAGGCATGTATACAACCCTCTTCTTCCCGTATTTGCACTTTGACACGTATAAACGCCTTATACGCCGACGCAACATCATACTACAACGCATCAACCAAGATCGCTCGCGCCCCGTGCCGAACAATGTCGCCAAGACGGACTCGCTAGAGATGCAGGTCATATGGGAGTACCTGGGAAATGATCCACCCATTAACTGCCGCCGCACGCTTGATCAATTTGGTTACCCGTCCCTCCGCGACACCAGATCACGCGACGATGACCAAATGCTGTACAAGCTGACAAAAGAACGTTTTGGACCAAATGTACATCAACAACAGCTGCAGAGTCAAGGCTCAAGCACACGAGATGGCTCAAACAGAAGTGGAAATGCAGGTGGCACTGTTGGATGGAAGGAGAGGCTCATGCGACTGAGAGGAGACGACGAAGACGATCAAGTCAGCGAGCAAGAGGTTTTAAACGGCAATGTGCTGATGGTTGATCAGCTATGGTTGTGGATCATCGATACACGTACGTTGACTCCAGTGTCATAATTGTGTTTAGGCAGTGAACTAATTTTCGCAGATACTGTCCTCACGTTCTTCCCGAAGCGAGAAGGAGATCCTATCGAAGGACCATTGTTCCAGCAGGCCGACCTGCGAGACAGCATTTTTAACGAGGTCAATGTTGACTTGACGCGCCAGTGTGAGAATGCACTTGACCTCGCAGCGCTCTCTGTTTTGCATGCCGCCACTGTCATGCTGGACCGATCATCTCATCCCGATCTTGAAGTATTCCGTATTTTTGAAGAAGCAATCAGCGTTCTTGTATGTAAAGAAAAAAGAGCCAACTTCCCCCCCGTTTCTACCAGCTACACTTCACTAATACCATACGCACAGACCGAAAAACTCACCAGCTCCCTCAAAGACTTTCGCACCGAAGGTGTCCGCGATAAGTCATTCGACTACGAGCCCGTCGAGAACCGGATGCGCTTCATCCGCGCCCGCCACCGCGAGGAGGGCCGACGCGCCGAGCGCGAGAATCGCGACAACACCTCGGCCCTGCTCGAGCTCCGCGACATTGAAGACGAGCTCGCCACGCTGCTGCACCTCTTTGCGCGGCAGAGCAAGGTCATTGCCTCCATGCACGCCGTCTACGCGCGCGCCGAGCTGCGCGAGCACACCGCCAACGGCCGGCTCTTCCTCAGCGAGGCCCTGAAGAAGGTGGCGGAGTACAGCCAGCAGGCAGAGGAGATGATTCGCCGCGTGCGCGACACCCGCGACGACTACGACAAGCTGCTGCAGATGGTGCAGCGCCAGGCGCAGGTCGACGAGGTGCGCCTGAGCCGGCTGCACGCCGACGTGGCGAGCGCGCAGAGCCGGAGCGTCATGATCTTCACCGTCTTCACCGTCATCTTCCTGCCGCTGACCTTTTTCACGGGCCTGTTTGGCATGAACACGCGGGAATGGGGCGGCGGGGATTACTTGCCGCTGCGCACGATTGGCTTGATTTCGCTGCCGTCGAGCGTGCTTCTCATCGTCACCTCGCTGATTGTGGCGTGGAGCACGAATGTGCGAAGGGTGTTTCACTACGCGATCCGGCTGTATCGACGTCTGCAAGAGTACCTTTACGTCTTTCTGCTTCATCCCCTGTGGCGTGTCCTTCGTGAGCTCGTTGGGTACGTTTCATGGCGCAAGGATCCGGCAAAGGAGGGTGATCTGGATGGGAGTCGATCAAGCGGCGGCACTGCTGGGCTGCGGCCAGAGGCGAGTGACTTTTGGGAGAGACATCGCTTGGAGAGAGATTGGGAGTATCGCATTCCAGAGGTGAATAGAAGGGATATGCGCAAGGTGTGGTCTGTGAGGGCGAAGAAGGAAAATAAGTCCAAATAGACGCAATCAAGTAGGTTTTACATGACGCATTTAGAGTACTTTTATTTTGTTGATAAATCTTTTGGGTCCTTAACAAAACCTGCAACAGCTGCTTACTTGTCTAGTTCCATGTACATGATCAATTCAGAAAGAGGAGTGCGATGAACTACACCCTCGTCGGATTTACGGCCAGTATTTCATCAATTCTTAACCACGGTAGTAGCTCCAGCTGCTTCTCATGCGCGCAATTTGGCCTGGCGTGAACTCATTGCGGCAGTTACTGCAATTTCGTAATCAGCACATTTGAATAACTCCTAAATAGTTAATCGGGGAGTTACTTACTCATCAGAGTAATCCATGTGGTTATAAATGGGATCCAACCCAGGCGAGGCACAGGTATCGCGACCAACAGGGCAGCCGCTGGATGGATACGACTCGGCGGGTGTGTCGTCGACATAGTCGCCGCCGTTGCAGCCACCCTCAAACGTATGAATGAGATTATGCCAGTGGCCGACTTCGTGAACGGTAATCTTGCCCGTGCTGAACCGGTTGCTATCGCCACCGGGGGCCGTCCACGCGCTCATAACACACCCGTCATTGGTCAGATCGCCGTAACTGGGGAAAGTGCAGTGTCCAGTGTTGGTATGGTTGGGGCCAATGTCAGTGATATAGTACAGATTGAGCGTGCTAAAGGTTCCACGGCGCAGGGCGCTCTTCATGCCGTACTCGTCGCCATTGTGCGCCCAGTTGCTGTTGACAGTCCAGTCAACGTCTCTGAGTGTGTATTGAAAGCCTGTCCCCTGAAAGTACTGGTTGAGGATCGCAATCTGCTTGTTGACTGTGGCTCTCTAAAGAAACGATAATTCAGTAAAGATGATGCAAAGTATTTTATGCCGTCATGGGAGAGCATACTGAAAGGTACCAACTATAGGGAGAGGTCGAATCAGAGACGACATGGACATATACATCAATGTAGATGTCACTGCGGGACATTGGCTGAGAAAATACGTTAGCCTTGGCTTCGGAAATAGCCATCTCCTTGTGCGCAGCAATTTGCTTCGCAGTGGGAGGAGAGGTGAGGCAGCCTAGGGAGCCGCCAGGCCTGGGAGGAACAGTTGCCCCAATGACGGCCGTGGCAAAGAAGCCGGTTAAAAAGGCTTTCGTGAGCATGATGTATTTAGATGAGTATTTGCTGTCTCTTAGAGAAAAGAACGACTGTTGATACTCGAAATAGTTGCTTATCAAAATAGGACTGAGATTGCTTCTATTTATACATCAAGTCTCTCCAATGCCATGTAATCATAGTCCTTTATCGGCCTCGCACTTTGTCGCAGGTTGCTACCCAGATGATCGGCCCTGTCAGCCTGAGACTGCCAAGAAAGACATGACTGCTGCGTCAACAATTAGCTAAGTCACTTTCAGAAGCTTCGGCCATTCTGTTACGTTTTGTCTGATGCCCGAACACCGGCGCGGCGACCTGACAGGAGCCAACCTTCCTAGTTGGGAAGGCGTTTAAGCTTAGACAAGCACTAAAACCACGCCGCGCCGTCTTTGCGTCCAGACAAGCCAGCCGCATGACTGGCATAGACGAAAGTAGGAAGAACTCGCTTCAAGAAGTAATCATGTGTGCTTCTTTTAGTCGAAGTCCACTGTGTTTGTTGCAAATTATGGTGCGCCTTCAGCGCTCGGAGCTGAATCGGCGGTCTCGACCATTGATATCCACGACCTAGCTCAACTGTCTACAATAGTTGTTTTATTTCTATCACGTAATTTGTTCTTGCTGTAAACGTGTAATGAAGTAGCTGTGCCGGGAACCTAGATGCTAGGCGTTCCAGATATGATCTTAGTTCTCCAACTATGAACGGAGGCTGGGGTTGGCAAGTGTGGAGGGACTTCTTTTAACATTTTTTTTTTTTTTTTTACATATTAGCGAATCGTAATTCTTACCATCTTAGTTGTCTAGCGGTTAGAAACAGAGCGGCGATAGAGGCTCCAGGAAACGTTACTGGCGAGTGGCCGCCAAATGTTATGAGGCTACAACATGAACATCATGATTCTAACTAAGCCTCAAACTCAGTACAGTAGCTAAATGGTGAGCTGTAATACTACTAATGAAATATTTGCACCCCTCAGCGCAAGATAAGACCTTGGAAAGGAAAGCTACTGGGCCGCGCCTTCATAACTGGCATCCAAATTTTCCGTCCCAATCCGAGGCTAGATGACATCCAGTTATGGAGCCAAGGAGTGTGCGTATTTAAACGCATATGGTACTGTAAATTTTTATGCTGTTTAACTCTTCCAAGATATCCAGCGGGCCCCAAGTTTGTCATATTCCGAAACCTACAGCATAACTAAAGCCAGAGCGTTCTGCCCTGGCTACGTTTTACAGCAGTCGTCCGGCTCGACAAACAATTTAGTCGTGTTTATATACCCTTGGAATGAGCTATTTCAAAGTGTGATCCACGATTCCCTAACTCCTAATCTCAACCATGCCTCCCGAGCTGCCGCTCTGACATTTTCCACAACGAATATCGTGCCCGTGACGCCATTTTCACTCATCCATGCTTGCCCTGCTGATCTCAACTTGAAAAAATTAACGTTGCAGCACCACGTCTCCTGGATTGAAAGCCCAGGCACGCGATCAGCGATGCATATTAATAGGTCTGTTTCTTTTGGCAGTCCGTTTTCGAATTCGAGCGTAATTGCGGAACTTGTTAACGGATCTACTGAGCGCGCGGACCCGGAGGCACGCAATGCCCCGAAGATGCCGACGACATCCAGTGCACACCATCCCCAATATGTTCGTCCCTGGATATGCATTTCGTGATTTGTGGGAATGACTGATAGTCCACAGACTCCAGCGATGTAGCCATCCTCGTCCAGGTGTACAACTCCATCACGCTGCAGCGCCAACACACTCTCCTGGACGTCTGCCGTCTCCCATCCTTTCGCGCTGCTGAGAGCCTCAATGCTTAGCGGCTCCCCTGTCTGGAGTAAGACTTGGAATGCTGCAGCTAGCGTCCCCGGGGCAGTGGACTGCTCAAACTTGATTGTGGATAGGACGCGAATGGCGGCCGATAACTGCTCCTCATTGGGAAGATCTAGTCGACACGAGGCCTGACCTTCCTCTGATAGCGTCTCACCGGTGACATCGAACCCGTTGACAAGTACAGTGGGAGAGTTGCAAGGTCCAACTCGCTCCTCCAAGGCGAATGGCATTCGAAGTTTCGAAACACACTGGTAAATTGTGCCGCGAGCCTTGATCGCTGTTGGACAGCCTGCGACATACAATAGCTGAATCTTTATTTCATCGTCTGTTCTTGACATTGCGTTGGCTTGGGATGAGGGGGCGGTGGTACTGAAGGATGATGTGACTAGTTGGCTGCAGGTGAAATAAATGCGCGACATGCGCCAAGGCCCCCACACTTGATGCAGCCTGTCAATAGAGTGGCCTTATTCTAACTAGGTGTGGCAGTTCACAACTAGATGCAGTGTAAATATAAGCGAGAGTTGATTAACAACTTCTCTATGCAACCACATTGACTGTCGACCAAAGCTTATGAAATGAATGTAGTCTTGATAATACAGATGCCAAACTTGGTATCGAAGTATGCCATGGAGCGTCTGGTTTCAAGTTGATTTACAAGCGATGTTGAGTGGTAGATACTCACAACTGATCACTGACATGATTATGAAGCTGTAGTACAAAAAACTCATATAAGCTACTAGAAAGACTGTTTTAGACTTTTTTTGTAACATTCTTTATGGTATCCATTGACACATATGGCCCATATGCTCAGACTCTGAAGTAAACCATCCCTGATCTGCCGGGAGTGGTGATAGCATGGATGACGAACTCACATGGGAAGGGCAAGATGTACCTGGCGAAAGTGGTGGCGTGCGAAGACATGGTAAAAGTCCGAGGTTCATGGCATCATCTGTGTTAGGAGTGAAGCCAGCCCCGTCTTGAAAAAACTGCTGTTCAATTTTATGCTGCTGGATGGATTGTCTTCTCTTTTCGTGGGAGCGCTTGTTTTGAAACCAATTCTATAATAATATCAGTACAAGATGCTATATGGCCTGGGCAATCTGGCAGCGGACATTGATTCTAGCGTAATGTACATTGACTTGCTCCGCGAGAGCTCTCTTAGTTGTTGCACTCGGCTTGCTGTTTCTCTTAAACTCAGTTTCGAGTAATTGAATCTCATCTTTTGAAAGAGACCGTTTTGTCTTGCTGTTGCGAGATTCGCATCGACTGAGTAAGTGGTTCTGATGATTTGAACAACAGGCTGCAGCGTCCGTGGTCCAAGTCAGCCGATTGGATAACCGTGTATCTGGTATGGCTTGGTGATAATTAAAAGAAAAGTTGGTGGATAAAGGCCACTGCGTGCTTGCGAGTGTGTTTGTGCTTTCATGTTCATCATTCGGGAGTTGAGGGTTGTTAATTGTGATTAATTCATTGTCGAATGACTGTTGGCTGTGTTGCTGTGCTGAAAACTCAGGTTGAGAAGAGCACTGCTCCTCCAGGGATGGCGTAAACTGTAAAAGTTCAACATCAAACAGTAGAGTACTAAATGGGGAAGGCATTTCTAGTTTCTCTTTTCTTCGGATATACAGAAAGAAAGCTCGTCTATGCGACAAGTTGGCCTGCTAGTAGGGAAGAGAAAATCATGATAATATGGGGATATCTGAGATGGTATTTAGGCTTTTTAGTCCTCCAGAAAGCGGCTATTGGCTCGCGGAACGGAGAACTGTAAAGCGGCCGGAAGTACATCCTGCTCTGAAGAGAGTGTGAACGTGTGTGAACAGATCAAGGCATCGCGGAATAAAGGTGTTCAGCTTGACCCACATGGCTTTGTAAAAACATCCTCCCGCGTGAGCATATTCTTATTTTTCTTTTTTTTTCTTGTTTTAGTCGTATATGGAATCACATGGTTAATTCCACCAGAGTCACTGAAACACCTGCTATTCTCCTTTACCTTGCTGGTTATTTACTGTAATAATGATGAAACTACCTTGAATTTTTCTCTTGTATTTTCAGTAGATGAAACTTCTATTCTTCCTCATGAAGCATGTTAGCTTGGCAGCAGCTATTGGTGGTGGTGGTGTGCGTCGGCTTCGCTCACTCCGTGTGGTGGCGTTCAGGCAGGCTGCCTGCTGCCCATAGTTACTCTGCCGCTTTTACTCCAGCCGCTTTGTGACAGCCGCATTTGCACCAGTGATTGGTTTAGCTATTGGACATAGTCACGAACTGTGGCGGTCGAATGGGTTTGGTTCTGCCGTGTGCTCAACACGAGTCACAATTGAGAAGCGGAATCTCTATCAACCAAAAATGATCATGACTGAGAGGAAAGAGCGAGCAGAGGCAATATTTTCGGCCATCTGTAAGGACCAGTGTGCTAGTTATCCACTGGCCACAATGGCCAAAACGATCAAGTAATGTCCGGCGGTGGCAGGACATCCCTAGCATACAATATATACCTTCAAGGCCCGTGACACTATCAGAAGTTAGATATGCACATGAGGGTCCAACTGTTGGACCGCGGCGCGGTACACTGGCTGTCTTTCGGTGCCAGTGTTGGATTCACATAATTTTTGATCCAACACAATCCGTTACGGAATGTGGGGGCAGATGTGTACTCAGCCGCCGATTCTATGTATAAAAACCGATTATTTTGCATGTCTCACAGATTAAGATGCTGCAAGATGGCCGGACCTGCATTGTCCTGCATAGCTGGTGATGCCAATCGCTGCAGCCTTTCAAACGGCTGGAAGCGGCGCTAGCAGTGTTCATCCCGTGTTTATTCACAGCTGCAAATCATCCTTTGGCCATACCCCACATATATCGTTCAAGATGGTGCCTATTTTCAGTGTATTGGCTAAAGTTTGTCCAGAGTGTGCCAGAGGCTAACCACCCTTTGATTTTGATGTGGAATACCCTCCCGCGCTATACCCCATGCGAGATGTCTTGCGAGATGTCTTGAGGATGAAGGTTCATCCGATGTATATTAGCGTATTACATTTGCGGCTGGTCGGCGACTATCTGACGGAAGTGTGGCAATTCACCACTGTCCGTCTGTTTTCGCGTCCTTTCCGTCTTCCCGTCTTCCCGTCTTTTGAGAGAGGTCCGGAGTCAAGGTCCGGAGTCGAGGCTCATAACGGCAGTTGTCCGTTCCGAGCCAAGGAATGAGAAAAGAGATACTGAGACACGGGACGACCATAGAGGCTCCAGAGCTGTGCCGCACATATGTCAGACACATAAAATTGCGCCGCACGCGGTGATTCAAGAGCGACTGCCGACACAAGCAAATAATAGAGCAGCAGATAACTCCCCTGCGGGAGCATACTTAAAGCTATTTAATCTATGTATGAAAATGTCACTTCCATGTTCTCATATGTGATTGAATAGCAAGACAAAGAATAGAAGAGTACATATGCTGTGGAGCTGAGTCGGGCATGCAGGTGTATGTCTTGTGATCGACATAGTGCTCGAATGTCCTATGATCAGTAACAGTATAGTGCTCTCATGACTTAGTTTCAGCCCCCATGCCACCGCAGCCGCCTCCTTCACTAGTCCTACAGCTAGATGAATTTAGCCCAGTTTATACATTTGAATTTGAGAGTTCACAAATGGGCACGAAGTTTAGAAGTGGTGAAATATGCAAAGAGCCTCCGTTTTTGGAGTTTCGGTTGAATCAGTGCAGTCAAAATGGTATGCAGTGGCACTTTCAAATACGATGTCTTCATGTAGCTAGATTGCTAACAGCTGATATTGCTCTACGTCGCAACTACCAGGTCTGAGTGCAGCATCTGCTGCGCAAGGGTACGTCATAACAAGCGCAGTAATTCTCCATTTCCTAAGCTATAAATACTTTCTCATGACTCTACTGGTACTAACTTGAAGTTGAGCATAAGAATTAAAATGCGGCTTATGGTATAGCTCGCGGCAGGCAGTGGAAGCCACGGGCTGAAGACAGCTACCAGTCTTGGCCGAATGCGGCGCAGCCACGAAATGAATAGATCGCGGTTTGAAACGTCTTCCATTCCATTTAGCCGACCAGCAATTATCTTTTACCTAAAAAGTTCAAGCGCAACATTCGTCTCCAAGCAGTTTAACAGCATCTTACATAATGTCCTCAAAGGACCAGTTGTTGGCATCAATACTAAGTCTCTTCTCTGGGGAGCTTGAAAGGAAATCGGTCATTGCCTTGCAAATGTCCTGGCAGGCGTGCGGACTGTGCTGAAACAGTGGCCCTGCAGCCACAATGACTACAAGTTGGAGCATGTGCACATGGGTTAGAAATGAGACCAAGATAGGTACTCACGCCCTACTGTCCACCATGTTTATGCACCCTGAGACTCTTCTTAAATGTTCTAGACAAATTTGATACCAAATACTGCGTAAGAGAGAGGCAGTCTTCTAAACTTGTGTGTATATTTATAGACCGGAAAGGTATTCACACTCCCTAGACTCTGGAGCGGCGTCTACCATCAGGCAGCCTGCCGCACTCAGAGCAGTTTTGTACTTGTCTAAATGAATAACTAGTAGCTAGCTCATTCTAAATCGCATCTATACTTCAGACTGTTCGGAGTATGCCCTGGTCTACTGGCCACTGCAAATTTTGTCTTGGATACTTGCTCGTGAGCCAGGATCGCATATGGTAGGGCTGCACAGAACAGCGGCGTTCTCAGCCGTTCGGTCTCCAAGCTGAACATTGACATGGAAACAATCCACTTTGGTTGGTTGCAACCTAGCAAATACAGTGGCGCTGTATCCGGCTGAGCTGTTGATCTGCATGTGTCGCTTGTTTTCGGTCCGTTATTGGGCCACCAGCCAGCAGCTGTGTCGGTCGGAATTGTTGCTTGACCGAAAGCTCTACGTTACATCCACCACACTGAGCTGAGCTCCAAGCTCAGAGCCTGATCTATTGAACTCTATTTTTTCCTTCTTTGCTTTGCTTAGCGAATATGAACCAACCACATCTTGTCTCGTGCTTCAGAAGACCACACTAATGCCGCCTTCCACACGACAAACCACCACCATTTTCGATGCCTCAATGGACCTTCTCTTGCGTTAGACTATCGGCAAACCCATTACCCGTTCCACGGTGGCCTACACCCCCATCATGCTAGGTGCGGATTTATACGGTGTTAACGGCAAATGTCAGGGCAAGGTGGAAACATCAGGCTGTCAGGCTGTAGTATACTTTAGCGCAACACACTCATGTAACTAATAAATATCAGCCTCCGTTAACGTAGGTTCTTTGTCACTCACTTTGGCAAGCCATTTGTCTTAGCCCGAAGAATCCGTCATTGGCATGCCGAGTCATATAACTGCACTACTCTGGAGAATTCTGCTGTCCATCACTGTGATTTGCCAAGAGTAAAGTATCATGGCGCATATTGTACAAAAATTCTTTGCATGCAACTTAGTGGCCATCCAACGATGCGCCGTTGGTGGCGCCGAAGTCGACCATCGCAAACATCCATTGATGGCTACTCCGTAAAATCGTTGAAATAGTTCGGGGCAACTAGTTTCAACAAGGCTACAAGGAGACTACTATCAGAGCTAAAAAGGGCAAACGGAAAGGCAGATTTAAAACGATAGCTCACAGATGCCGCAGCTAGGCTTGCTTGGTGCCAGACGCCGGCCCACGCTAACCAGGCCCTCGATCGGCCTAGTGCGGGCTTAGCTTGCTGCCAAACAATATAGTGCTTGCTTGCTGGAGGCCTGGCCGCTGTAGGGAGGTTATCGGGGATTTGGAATTGGTCAAGGCTCTCTAGGTCCGGCTGAATCAGGCAAGAGATGGCAGGTACATGTGCCACGCCCCCACCGCATTCGCTAGAGGGTGCTGACGGCTCTGCCGGCCACCCTAGTCAGACGGCCACGCGTCAACAACAACAACACTTCAAAATTCAATAACTAAATAACCAAAAATTATAAAAATAGAATTCTAATTATCCTAAGTGCGCGCTTAACGAATACTTTCTCTTAATTATTTTCAGGTGTCAATTTCATCACGTTTGCGTTCTTTTTCAGCTTTGTTCTTCTTCCGTTGGACGCAATTCTATACCTTCCAGAGCTCTTCCTCATCTCTTACAACCACCATTCGACGCGCTTTTTTGACCTGCAAAACACCGCCGCTTTATAGGTGCCAATTTTAACGATGTTTTGCAAGTCTCTTCTTTTTTTAGGTTATTTTAATGGTTTTAAGGCATTTAGAAGTCTAATTGTATTCAACAGCTAGGGCCAAATTAGCGTGCTCTAGCCGACTAATACGCCTCTTAAATTCCTCATACCTTTTGTCCTGATATAGATTGGTCGCAAATTCCTTCAAATCGGCCTTAATATAGCGCTAGCCTACGTCAAATTGATGAAGCGTTTAAGGTGTCTTAAAAGGCGAAGAAAATTGCTGGTTATTTGGTGTAAGTGGTGGTGTAGAAGGNNAAGAAAATTGCTGGTTATTAGGTGTAAATGGCGGCGTAGAAGGCCGGGTTTCCTCATCGCTTTCCTCGGCTTCTATTGGGTGTAATATCTTAATTTTCTCAATAATAAGATTAGGGCAAAAGGGCCAAATTCCAGTTAATTTAAAGGCTTTTTGGATAGTTCTTTCCTTTAGTCCTTTGCGCTGTATCTTAGAAATAACAACAAAGAAATCAGCCTTCTATATCTAATAAAGGCTATTACGAACCATTGTATTTATAGCCTTAGAATGCCAGTGTTTTATAGGGGAAAAAATGGCTATATTAAGTGGCTAAAGAATATGCGTAAGCTTTAACGGAAGGCCAAAAACTACGATCTTTTTCGACTCTATGTACTCAAGGAATTCGCGTATATAATGAGCTCCGAAGTTATTAAGTATTAATAACCTATACTCGCTAGAGCCCTTCTTCTCAGTATATTTATCGAAAAATTCGATCTATTTAAGGCTAATAGCATTATTTAAATATCCTATATTAGATATAGTAATTTCGGCTTTATCTAGAAGCTCTTTAACCTTATACCAAGGCGCTAGATATACCTTAGCTATAATAATAAGAAAGGGCGGCGCAATATAGTCACTAGCAGCCAAAATAGCCTTAATAACTATTATAAGCTCTCTATTAATAGGCACACTAAAAATTATAGTACTTTTCTTCCTTAGAGTCATAATTACAGTGGTTTTTACAGTCCTAATTTAAAAGCCTATTTCATCTATATTCTATATATAATTAGGCGTAATTCCATAGCTTAAGATAGCTTCCTATAGTAAATCAAAATATCTTTTTATATTAGGGGAATATTTAGCTTCTATTCTCTTTATATCTTGAATTTTTTGCCTTAATATCTTTAGGTTATGGCGTGAGATGAATTGGTCGACCTAGTGTATTCCAACGACATTAGGCTTAAAAACAGTACTCTTTTTCTTGGCCTTTAAAACGTTATTAGCTGCATTTAATATCTAATTTTTTAATATAGAAAGATTTAGGTTATCTATGCGCTTAATAACCCTTAAAATTCCTTCTTCCTTGGCTGGGTTGAGCTTTTGTTTCTTAGAAATTTGCCTAAGACGCGTTTAAATTCCAGCAAGGCGGCGTCGCACAATTGCTCTTATCACACCAAATTGTCGCGCAGCCACTATAACTGCGACTCCAGGATTTTGGTCAAGGAATTTTAGGCATTGCTAGACAGCATGTTCTTTTTCTCGAATATTTTAGGGCATAATTACGGCGTACAGAGCGTTTTGCAGTGTTGTTGTTGTTGACGCGTGGCCGTCTGACTAGGGTGGCCGGCAGAGCCGTCAGCACCCTCTAGCGAATGCGGTGGGGGCGTGGCACATGTAGTTGATAAGCGAGCGGCGCAGACAAGCGAGCGGCGCACTTTCCCCACTTTTTTCACTTAAAAGCCTATACCTTAATGAAGCTAGGCCTAAAATGGCTAAGATATTAAGTATAGGTATTTAACAATAGAAACTTATTAGAAATATATATCTTATAATATATAGAAAATCTAGCCTTAGGATATTTAAGTTCTAACCCTAAAAAAATATATCTAAAAATAACTCTTTTTAAAATTTATAACTTCTTAATTATAAGACTTAAAATTTTATTAAAAATATTTTTAGGCTTAAGTATAATGGCTTTATAAAGGGAATTTTATTTAAATTTTTTAAAAATTAAAAGTCTTAACATTAAAAAAAAGCTTAGAATTTAACCCTTTATTTTTAAGATTTCTTAATAACTTAAAAAATAAAAACAATTATAAATTCCTACTAAATTTAAGCTTATACTATATAATATAATAAAGCTAATTATAAAATATATAAGAGATTAAGTTAAAAGCCAAGTAAATATAATTTTTAAAGAAAATAAAAAAAGAATTATTTCTTTACTTTAAAATTAGATTTTTAATAGAATTATGTATTTTATAATAATACTTAAAATTTCTTTTTAGATACGTACTATAGTTAAATATCTATAAAAAAATCTCTAGCTATTTTAGGCCTAGCTCTATTAAGTTATAAGCTTTTAAGTGAAAAAAGTGGGGAAAGTGCGCCGCTCGCTTGTCTGCGCCGCTCGCTTATCAACCACGTTAACTATTAAAGAGCTAAATATAAAGATCTAATAATTATTTATAGCTAGTTTTCTCTCTTAAAGAATATAATTATAAAGTATAGTATTTAAATATCTTAGATTTATAACTTTAATAAGACTAGGTTTATAATAGGGTTTATTATAATAGGAATAGTTATTATAAGCTTTAATTAAACTAAAAAAGTAAAAGCAATATAGCCTAGAAATAGAGAATAGGTTACTATAATCTAGGCAGTTAATTCCTAGGGCTAAATAATACTATTATATATAATAGTAAAGAGCTAAAAACTCCTCTTAACTTAGTTTAAAGATATATAATTATCTATAAATTAGTGTATTAATATAAGCTTAAATAGCTAAATAATAAATAAAATTAGTATTAATTAAATTAAATACTTTTATAATTCTATAAAATCTTAAATTAAAGGTACTTACTACCTTTTTATCTTTAATAGCTATAAAAGTCATTACTTAACTATATTTAAGCTCTATTACTTAGAGAATAAAATTATTATACTATATATGCCTATATATTCTTTCTATATACTCTAACCTCTAAATATTAGCTATTTTAGCCCCCTT
>FWCC01000166.1:0-40878 GCA_900169235.1 Zarea fungicola
TGGCACGCCGGCCCGACACAATAATATAAGTAGTTTTTATAAAATATTATTAGTTAATATTTATTATATAATATTAGAATCCAGCCAGGGGCCCCTTTTTCGGAAGGAACCAGTAGAGGCCTTGGTCACACCTTCTACTTAATCGCTGATCCCCTAGGTATTTGGGGGTACCTAGTGAGCCCTAGCTACCGGCTTTAAACACCAGCCGTTTCTAAGGCGTGACGCTAGCACGTGGAGGAGTGTTTCTGACTAGGTATATAGGCGATACCTACTATGAATAGCCTCCCCTTAGTACATTGGGGTAGTACTAGAAGGTCTAGCTATGACCTAAATAATCAGCTGTTACCAGGGCTTACCGGCGAGTTCTAGGCGTAACCTAGGGCGTGAAGGGGCGGTTCTCTGACTATTATAGTACCTGATGGATGATAACAGTAGTAGAAGAAGGAAATCTAGTAGCTGATTTTATCCATGGAATGAATACTGTATAGTAGATGCGCTTTGCATAGACGGGAGGGTTTTCCCCTGGGCCTAGCCCAGTTTTTCCCCCCATTCCATAGATTGAAGGACCCTATGACCTGCCTAGGTCAACAGGGAGTATAATCAATAATAATAATAATTATATAATATTATTATTAAGACTAGCGCTACTAAGGGTATAGTGAAATGGGCATTTTGGTGTAAAATCCACTTTACTGTGTGCCTTTTGTCCCCCCACTGTACCAGTATAGCCCCGCTATCTCAACCACTGTAATCCGCCATTTAAACAACCATCAGCCAAGCCTAGTCTACGCGCGTTTTTTTCCCTTACTTTCTTTGACAATCAAAAAGTGGCTAAAATTAATTAATTAATTATTTTAATAATAATAATAATAATAATAATAATGGTTATAGCTTTCCTATCCTTTCTTGTTATACTTCGGGCAGTTTAATATGCGCTCGGAAGACAAATGCAGCACTTGCACTAAACTACTCGAAGCCTCGAGGTAGCTGAAATGCAAATGTCCCAATTGCTGAGAGAGCAGCCAGCAATGAAGTAAACATGAAAGGTAAACCCATCCAGACACCGCCGAGGTCCATGCCTTTGCTTAGTAGCCAGGCCAAAGAAGGCGCAGACATGAGACCCATAAGGGACTCGACTGTTGCAATAACAGTATTGAGAGCGCCTACTGTATGTGGTTCGACAATAATGGACAGGATCGACCGAAATAGCGGCGAGAAGCCAGTTGCGAAGCTATAGATTACCAATGCCAGCACACAGATCCATCGCGTTGGCGCAAAAGCCACAATGACTGTGCCTAGGAATGCAAACATGGAAGAAATCCTGGCGAGGAACAAGTCACGCTGCAACGGTGAACGGCCGTGTCTACACAAAAACCACGCGGCTGTGGGCAGAATGACCATCAGAACCCCCAAAGCAAAGAAGTTCTCAATCGACACGATATAAGTGGCCTATACGATGCGAATCAGTTACCTGCTCATTACATTACAAGAAGCAATAGCGAGACTCACCATTGACCATGACCAGTCGTATCGTTTAGTCATGTACTGTAGAAGGTCGCCATCAAATGCAAGCCTAAGTGGAAAGACCAAAGCGTTGCAGGTCATAAGTAACATGATATTCTTGGAGCCCAATAGGAATCTCCAGATGTGAGTAAAATCGGCTCGGGCAGAAGAAAGCGCTTGCTGGAATGCAGATTTTGCAGAGAAAGCGTTAGAATTGGTGGCTGTTGTCGCTGCAGAACCCGAATGATAATCACAAGATGCCCTTTTCTGATCTGCGGCCTTCCGCAATTCGAGCGTCTCCGGAAGCAAAAGCGTACAGCCTGTTCCAAGAAGTAACAGGCCAAGCCCAATCCATACCGCAATCCACGGGTTCACACTCAGCAGAAACGCCGCCAATGGTGAAGCGGCAACACTGACGATACGAAGTACAGCATTGAGCTGATAAAATACCAGCGTTCGATCTGCAGCGGGGATTACATCGCTGAAGAGAGTGTAGCACATGGCGCCGGCAAGTGTGCCGCCACCACCAATAACGTATGCCAGATTGCCCCAAAGAATAGACCAAATGTTCAGTCTGTTGGGAAATGAAACTGTTCAGTCATGTCAGAAGCAGAGATATAGGATATTAGTTGTAGTAATACGTACGGACAAATAGAGTCCAAGATATTTTCATACAGCAGCCCAGCAGAGAAAGAAAGAGGACTATACGCCGGCCGTATTTGTCTGCAATGATCCCATACGGTATTTGCACTAGGATTGCTGGAAGAAGATTAGGGTTTGGGAGGATTTGATGGCATCAGCGTGATACTCACGAACAACCATCTCACCAGAGATATCCCAAGCCGACACCATAGCAAGCGTCTTTTGCACATCGTTATCTTTACATCGCTTGTCTTCTGGTGAAAGCAGGTCGAGTTGGTGGTCATTGTAGATGCTTCGACAAATGACATCTTCCATGATCTCCTGTAATGCCGGACCGAATAGTTTTGCGCTGACTCCTACCAATACCAAACATAGCCCCCCCACTATACTGACAAGAAAACGCACCGATTTGTCCGGGATCAGCTCAACTGGCAAGTCTGTTGGTAGGAGGAGTGTGTTTTCACCATGGCGTTCGAGATCTTCTGTGGCTCTATCGCAAGAGATGGGGTGTTGGCCAGTTTTCGGGCCAGTTTCCGGTTGTGCCATTCTGATTTCGTTTCTTGTCTAATTGTAAAATTTCTTCTTAACTGTGCGCACGGTCACAGCATCCAAGGCCAACCGAGGCTAGTGAAGCAGGTAACTAACTACACAAGGCCGCTGAAAATAGGGAACAATTCTGGAAAGTGAAGAAACTATTGATTAAGCTGCAAAGGATTGAAAAAGATATGTATTGGACTGGGAACTTGGGGGTGTAGATGACGTGACTGATCGGAAGACATCTCGCATAGAAAAAGTAAACGAGATGATCCAACCTGGAAACGTACCAAGCAAGCAAGTTTAAAACGCCCCGAAGTGTGAGGCCCAAAACGGCATGGTGTCTGCCTATGTCGACGCGGCCTTGTTGGTTACGGTTGCCGACTGCGGGTACTTTACCCCGAATCAGTGCCCTGGCATCTGGGTCGCGTAGCAAGGATTTAGAAGGGCCTCAATGAGACATTACCGTTATTGTTATTACCGCAGTTGCCGTTGGGATATTGTAGAGAACCTGAGCATTCACTCGTTAGGCATGTACGAGCCATTCCTGATTTGCATCACATCCTGTTTGTATCTTCATTCGCCGGTTATCGAAACTTTTATTAGAATCAAGGCTGAGGACATGCTAGCTACAAGTGGGTGTTGCGTTAAATAGTTAGTCAATTATTTTGTTGTGTTAACTAGTGGCCATGAGCCTCTCCACGTGCCGAGCGTTGACGCGCAACTCAAGTTATAACAAAACGTCAGCGGCGGGCCTGCACGCCCTGCAAGCCTTGTTATTGTTCTGGACTCCTTTTGCAACAGGTTGGGCGTACCTAACTGTCATCAACCAGGAGGTCCGAATTTTATCTAATGGGTTTTGAAAACACCTAACAAGCCTTGCTGAGAGAGGTACCATTTTCAGCCATGGGTAGTGATTCTCTTATCGTTGGTGCTCTTCCTAGTTTTGTTCTTGCCTGCAAAGAGCTAGTATTGGTTCCCTTAGAAGGGTACTTAGGGTAATTATGCTTGAACTCTGTTGGTGGGTAGAGATGCTGGGGAAATGATTGATTTTGGGCCGAATTCAAGCATAGTGGCTTTCAAATCCATTATAGGCAGATTCAGGCTGCATCCAACGAAGCCTTGTGTTCTGTCTATACTGGCAGTAGCCATAATTGCCCAGCCAGATACGGGATGATCTGTGTGGAGCAGAATGTACAGTTTAAACCAGCTACGATGTATCAAGCAGTTTGTCACCTAGAGATTGATGATTGGTAACTACTAAATCGCCTTTTACACCCACTGTAAAAGTGCTGGTACTCATCTGACCATTTGTCTCACAAGAGCACGAGCAGAGAATGAGCATGCTACGGGCCTGCATAGCATCTTACCATGGGCGACAATTGCAAACAAATTCGACAATTAGCCAGCCCAAAGTTTGTTCCGTTTTTGGTTCCTGCACCAATTACAGTGGTGCAGTTATCTGCATCAACTCAGCAGTTAGCTATACTAAATTTGGTTATTTGTTGACACTGGCCTTGATTGAGCGCTCCCCCATAACGGCGCAGAGGACCACACAGCTGAGCAGTTAGAGCTGCAAAATAGGCATTTCGACATCTAGGCTAATGTTAATATTGGCTTTCTTAACCCAATACGGGAGATATGTGGCAGAAAGATTCCTTGCCAGAGGTTGGGGAGGAACAAAACACATCTGGAAACAGAACGGCAAATTTGAACAGCATTCGGTTTCCTTTGCCCGCTCAGACAACCAGCCTGTTTTTTTCTCCTTTAAACCAAATATGAAGGTATCAAGAGAGAAAATGTAGATTGTCAGTGAAAATTGACAGCTGTTTCAATGAGGGCATTCGCTGTCAAACAGAGACACCACAGAGTACAGGTACCTACAGGTAGCACCGAGGTTGGCCCGGTGCACCCTGTACCCTGCCTACTATGGGAATTATTACCCACCGCGTCATAAAACAGTGGCAGCTCTGGCATGAACCTAATCCACTCAGGCTCACCCACACTGTCTCGGAACTCTTTTATATACATGTCGCCGCAATTTATCTTATATCGATAAAACTACGATCATGGTATCTGTCAGGGGGTCCAAGCAAATATCAACTGAATCCTTGGTAATACAGTGCCAATCTGCTCTTTTCTCTTCGGTTTGACTTTAGGAGCAGCGTTTGGAACATCCAGGTGCTAACTGCTTTGTGCCCAACCAGTCAGACGAGGAGGCTCGATGGATCAAGTTGATAAAGTTAGTAACTTCGAGTGAACAAAAACTCTTGATAAAAAGAGAACCTCGTGTTCTAATCTATCAAACTTTGGCCCACTAGAATCAACTATCAAGACCAAACCGGCCAAGCCAGGACATGGGAGTCAGCTGAGCGCCGCACACGGCCCAAAGACTGCGACATTGATGGAGTGGGCATCATTGCGATTCTCGAGAAGTCTACCGGGAAGGAAATCGTGCTCCAGAAGCAGTATCGCCCCCCCATTGACAAGATATCGCTCGAGATCCCCGCGGGCCTTATCGACGCCGGCGAGACGGCGGAGCAAGCCGCCTTGCGGGAGCTCCGCGAAGAGACAGGTTACGTTGGTGTCGTTACTGAGACGTCGCCTATGATGTTCAACGACCCGGGCTTCTGCAATACTAACCTGCGTATGGTACATGTGACGGTCGACATGTCTCTGCCTGAGAACCAAAACCCGCAGCCGCTGCTCGAGGACGACGAGTTTATTGAGGTGTTTAGCGCGCCACTGGATCGCCTGTGGGACCTTTGTAAGAAGTTCGAGGCTAAGGGCATAGCGATTGATGCCAGAGTTGGGACACTGGCCGAGGGCGTGTTACTCGCTCAACAATTCAAACTGTAAGGGGGAGGTTTTCCTTTTGCTCTCCCTCTGTCTCTTTCTTTTTGGGTCATTAAGTAACGACACATAAAATGCATACCGGATGGATTTTTATGAATTGTGCGATGAATAAAAGAATAGAGATTATGGAATGATAGACAGGATAATATAAGACTAGACTTTACCTTCCCCCCGCAGGCCGTACCATAGGGCCAGTGCACCGAGTGCCTTGGCATCTCTAGCACCCGCTCTCCATGCATCCTTCATCGGCACAATTTTGAGGGAAATTTTCTCGCCGTGGTCTCGTAGACCGGTCAGCCGCCCGCTCCAGCTTTGTAGTTCAGAACGCGGGATCCTACGCTCATAGCTGTAGATTGTGATGTGCTCATCACAGCCCCCTGCGCTTGGGAACATGGCAGCCGCGAGGTCTTCACCCTGGCTCACGGAGTATTTCTGTGACGCATCCAGTGACTCCTCTATCGCCAATTCGCTCAGGCACTTGAGATTGTTCTCGGCAATAGTGATGCCAAGCTCTTCCTGTATCTCCTGCGCGGCAACGCCCTTGAAATTGCCCGAGCCGTCGACCATGCCAGCCGGGAGCTCGACGAAACCAAGGCTCGCGGCGGGAATGCGAGGTTGCACTGTGAAGACGACGTAGCGTTCATCCGAGTCTACCGGAACGTCATTGGGGATGAGCATGACGAGCATAGCCACGCTTGGCCCACGAAGAAGTGCCGCGGCTGGGAGGGTTTCGCCAGCAGAGTTGGACACGGTGGCTGCCAGCTTAAGGAATCCCACGCGTGTCTTGCCAAAAAGATCAAAGGACTGAATGTTCACGGAGCGCAGGATATAGGGGTCGGGGTAGAATGGATGTGATATGTCGGACTGCAACGCAAGTGTTTTTGCTATGCCGCTCATCCAAGTCTCCAGCATGTTAGCAGGGACAGGTACGGAAGTTTGGTCATTCCAAATGCACAAAACATACATTGAATGGCTTAAAGGACTGAAGTTGCTCTTGAGTCAAGCCTTCCGGTAGAGTAACAGTTACGGCGTCAATGGACGCGATTTGTTGAGACATTCTTCTGGTAAACGGAAGCGGAGTGGTAGGAAAGTTGAAGTAACGCTGAGTTGTTGAGAGAAATAGGTGAGGTAGAGTGCCTTGGCGTAAACCTCGTGCTGTAAATGACTTGCTCATTTACTCGCCCAACCAGATATGCGCTTTGGGGTGTGAGATGGCAAGCAACCACAGTCTCAAGTAACTACTAGTAGTTAGGACGTTTATTTTACCTCGTTTGGCAATAGTACCTCAGATCATTATTGAAGGAAGGTGGGTAGCCAGCACCAAGTTTAAACCCGATCGCGGCTAACAAAGCTTGAAAGCAATTCGCCAGTTGCCTTTAAAACATTGTGTCAGAAAAAATTAACGACTATAAGTAAGCAAAGAAAAATAAACAAATAAAGAACGGATTTGGGATTTGCTGTTTGTAATACCTGTTGAAGCCGCCGCTTAAGGTTAACCGTTACAAATACCTAACCAACTAAGGAACCAGTTTATTCAGTGGCAACAGGCTTGCGTCGCCATGCCGAGGTGTTGTCATAAGGCTGACGTCAGTACTATAGACTTACGCCTATTACCTGGCAGGTTAATAAACAAGCCTATGCAACTTTAGCTCTACTCTACCTACCGTCATTTCATAGAATGCAATGAACTCCTCTCGCCAGAACTAAATTTAAATTGTCTGGGAAAACTACAGGCTACAAAGTACACAGATACCCCATCAAAGAAGACCCCCTGCGCAACACGACAACGCATCGCTTTCTGGTCGTGGCAACACCCACTAACTACTACCCCGCCATGTCTTTGAGAATCGTCACCGAGGACATCATAGCCCGCCTGCATGCCTTTGCAATGGGCCAGACGCCAGAAGAGCCTGACCACTCTCGGGGGAATTTTGAATCGCCTAATGATAACGGCCATTACGATCCCTCACCTACAGACGTCGCCGTCGTGCGTATCATGCTCGCCAAGGCAACACGGTTACCAGTTGACATCATCGATGGCATTTTTGAACAGGCCGAGTATTGGGTGCACGCCTCAACAGTGGCAGATTACAGTGACAATCCACTGACTGTTCGAAATGGGAATGAACAGGATAAGTTTCTGGTGAGTTATAGCTAGTACAGCACGAAAATCCCAGCCGCTGACTGCATCCAGATTCGATCCCTTCCCATTGGATTTACAGACGAGCACGGCGGTGACTTGGACTTAAGGGGGCAGCAACCTGCCCCAGCGAAGCCTTTGCAGAGCAGAATACCAGCTAAAACGCTTGCCAAAATGGCAGACTACCCGTTACCGAAGCTGCAAGGCCCAGTGCGAAAAATCGTCTTCAATATTACTTCACATGATCAAGGGTGGTCGGGAGAGACTGGGGGATTGTATGAGAACTCATGGACTTGGTTTGAGGCTGGCTTAGAGCGCCTAGAGGGCAATGAAATTGGTAAGAATACGACGGTCCCCCTGCGCACAAAGACTCTGCCAAGCCCTTAGGCGCCATGCTAATAGGAATCGGCGCAGCTGAACCACGACAAATACCTCCAACCCCTCTCTATAAGCATATGCTTCGACCTGTATATCCGACAATTGAAAACGAAACCTCTGGAGAGGAAGAGCCGAAGGATGCATTTATTAAGGTACTAGACGGTGATGCGGAACAGGCGCAAGCGGACGGTGTAAATGATATCCATACCGCCGATCCCGCTGAGCCAAAGTACCGATACAATTTTCACCTGCTTCACAGTGCAAAGTGGACCATCTGCAGAAACAAACGTGCACATAGAGATTGGCAGAAACACCAAGTTACCTGGTCATGCTTCGATGACGTGAAGTCCGAGTCTGACGGCGGAAAAGCTCTGGAAGATGGCGGCCGGGGTAGAGAAAGCGGCGACGGTGAGTTTGTGCGAAACTTGGAGCTTGGAGACGTTGTTACGCTCTGGGCAAAGGCCAGGTTCCCGATGTGGGTAAATACCATTAAGAATGTGAGAATGGATGTATACTGGGCGGCCACTTAAGAAGGTTCACCCATTCTGCTTTTTGCTCTTGATGGATTCCTTCTTACTTCTTCCCCCAAAATGTTTTAAATAAACTTTCATGGACTATATTAGATTTTTCAATTACATATTGTAGTCACTCTTCAGCAGCAGACAAAGATCATTTTCTCCAGCCGGTCAGAGTGGCAGGAGCAACGTGGTTGCACTTCACCGTGACATAGTCCAACATGAGAAGTAAAATATTAACACTAACTACTCCGTAGTGTCTCCGCATACTAAGATGCAGGTGATACCAGAGTAAGAAATCCCGGCTCCAACGGCCGTCTCCGTCATCGGCTCGTCGGCACCATCGCGCGGTGATCCGGGGCAGTCTGCACGTGAAATGGTGTGCGACATCCAGGCCAACTAGCGCTAAATTTCGCATTGCAGCTACCAGCACAGGCATCGACTCTCAGGCAGTGAATTACAAACCAAACTCACACTGCAAACTTCGTTCTCTAATATATAAGAAGTGGTCTGTGCCTGTTCGCGGGTTTTAATTCGTTTCGCCAAACGTGGCTTGAGACAAAGGCACATTTGAATACAAATTGGACATTTACACAAATGAGGTCGCACTGGCAGCTGTCCAGGGCTGGTCGGCAGCTGCGCCGACATGCGTTGCTCTCATCGCCGACATCATTAACAACAGCCTGTGTCTTACCATCATGCCGCCACACCTCATCACGGCTCCTCCAAACCACGGTGCACGCCCGCTCCGGCGCAGCCTCCAATCCAGCCATGGCCTTTCCCTGCCTTGACGCCATGGAGGACCGGTCGGCCAGCCTCCAACGTGCCAGCTCAACCACTTCATCCAAGAACTCGGTATCATCCTCCTCGTCCAATGAGCCGTCCTACACATCCGGCGTTACCCAGGTCCATCACGTTAAAGAGCCTCTAGCCCTCGACTGGGGCGGCGTCTTGCCCGAGTTTGACATTGCCTATGAGACATGGGGCAAGCTCAACAGCGACAAGTCCAACGCAATCCTCCTCCACACTGGCCTATCGGCCTCCTCCCATGCACACTCTACGCCCGAGAATACCAGCCCCGGCTGGTGGGAAAAGTTCATCGGCCCTGGTGCTCCCTTGGACACGGATAAGTACTACGTCATCTGCACCAACGTAATTGGCGGCTGCTATGGCTCTACAGGCCCAAGCAGCGTCGACCCGGGCAACGGCGAGCGCTATGCAACGCACTTCCCGATCCTCACCATGCAGGATATGGTACGCGCTCAGTTCCGCCTTCTTGACGGACTCGGCATCAACACCCTCTACGCTAGCGTCGGCTCGAGCATGGGCGGTATGCAGTCCCTCGCTGCCTGTGTTCTCTTCCCCTCCCGCGTCGGCCGCGTCGTCTCCATTAGCGGCTGCGCGCGCAGCCATCCATACAGCATTGCCATGCGCCACACCCAGCGCCAGGTCCTGATGATGGATCCGAACTGGAATCGCGGCTTCTACTACGGACGCGTCCCGCCTCATGCCGGCATGAAGCTCGCGCGCGAAATTGCCACGGTCACGTACCGCTCTGGGCCGGAGTGGGAGCAGCGCTTCGGCCGGCGCCGCGCGGACCCAGCCAAGCCACCGGCCCTGTGCCCCGATTTCCTCATCGAGACCTATCTCGACCACGCTGGCGAGAAGTGGTGTCTCAACTACGACCCCAACAGCCTGCTGTATGTGAGCAAAGCTATGGATCTCTTCGACCTGGGGCTGCAGAACCAGACGGACACCATCCAGCGACGTTCCGAGCGTCAGGCGGCAGTAAGAGGTGTCGACAACGATGACGCAGGGAGTGCTTTGCCGTCGGCAGCTCTGCATTGCAGCTTAACGCTGCCGGAGAAGCCGTATGAGGAGCAGCCCGGCTCGCAGGTGGACATGAACGCGCAGCCGGAGCAGCCCGGTTCGTCCCGCCCGCCAGAGGACCTGATACGCGGCCTCGCTCCTTTGCGCGATACGCCTGCCCTTGTCATGGGCGTCGCCAGCGACATTCTGTTCCCCGCGTGGCAACAGCGTGAGGTTGCGGAATCGCTGCGTCTCGGCGGTAATCGCAACGTTACTCACGTTGAACTGAGTGAAGAGATGAGCCTATTTGGCCATGACACGTTTTTACTCGACCTTAAGCATATTGGCGGCAACCTTAAAAACTTTTTAGACTAAGTATAGTTGCATGCGCAACAGCGAAAGAGAGAAAATAAAAACACCTTTGCTGTGGAAATGTTCGACGGAAAGATGTGGTGGCGGGTCAAGAACCTCATCGGCGCTTACACAAACAATTACTATAGTAGTCTTGGTACAATTTACGTCTTTATTACTTAATTCATTCACATCAAACAAACATAGTTGAAATGATGCAGTGAATTTTTGCTTTGAATTCGCTACTTAGGTGCTTTGGTCATATTTATCAATTACGCCCATGAAACTATGTGGGCAAAGAAATTTGCAGACAATCTAATGTAGCTGCTTTGCTATGTACATACGAAAGCCTCGCTTTGTAATTAGTACCCGCACCTACTATGCGTTGCTTCATGAGACAATATATATATAAAAGTAAAAGAATGGAAAAGAAGAATCTCAAAGATGAGAAATGAACTGTTGGGAAACGTACAAAGAAACAACGCGACAATGGTATTTGCAAAATGAAGCAAAAACGCAAAAACAAAACAACATGATTCGGTCATAAAATGATTAGGGAAAAACGGACACCACAGGAATAACTAGACCTGTCGCATACGATCAAATGAATCCCAAGTTAAACTCCCTTTGTGTTGGCGCCGGTGATCGCGGTGACCGCGATTGTGCGTCTTTCTTTGACGACGGTGAGAGCGTAACGGGAGCCGGTCGGGGTGGCGCCTTTGTGGCTTCGACTCTTGAAGATGTTCCTGGACTGGTAGGGCTAGTGGTGTCAACGGCAAAAAAGTCGCCTACCAGTCCTGGAGAAAGTGCAGTCTTTTCTAATGCCTCTTCAAAAGCCTGTGTGAGACTCTCACTTGAAGTAGAGATGGAAAGTTCCAACGAGGCAAATGAAGGGCTTGGAATTGCCATACCAATTCCGGATGAAACCGAGCGGCGCGGCTGGTTACTTGTTGCGAGAGGAGGCGGCATAGCAGAATGTCTGGGCTCGACTCTGTCCAGGGATCCCCAGTTTGGCATGGAAAAGTCGGGTCTATCTGGTGATTGCGCTTCATCGGACCGCGCGGGCCGGCGTGGTGGTTGGCGCCCTCTGGGTAGGCCTTTGCTGACGGGGAAGTCGCCTTCCAATACAGGTTTCTGAAGAGGGCTCTTGAGAGACTTGACATCGAGACTATATTTAGCATTGCTGTTGCTAGTGCCTCTACCATCACTGTCCGGTGGCCCAAAAAAGCCACTGTTTGAGCCAAACTCTTCACGTTGCACAGGAGGTGAAGTGCTCGTTACAAGAGGCTTTGGCGGGTTTGTCTTGCGTCGACTACTAGCATCAGAGCCAAGCCTGGCACGGAAGCCTAGCCTGGGTGGAGGTTCAAATGAGGAGAATGGGGCGTTTCCAGGATGTGCACCAGTCGCAGCCGCAGGGGCAGCTCCAATTCGACTGTAACTCGTTTCAGGTCGTATTGAGACTGGTCTCGGAGTATCAACTGGTCCAGGGTGTGGCAGCACAAAAGGATTGAAGCCGAGTTGTGGTGAATTGCTGGTACTTTTGGCCGTCGGCGAAGCTAACCGAGGGCTGCTTATTCGACGATCCTGCACGGTCGGTGTAGATCCTGATTGTTGTTCTGACCACAGCGGTGGCTGAGCGTCTCGTTCGTCTGCCGCAGCAGCAGCGATATATTCAATGGCCCTCTTAGCTTTGGCGCTAGATACTGGCGGCTCTGGAAACTGCTCAATCGATGCCTGTTTAGTGACAGTCTCACCAAAGTCAAAATCAGCGAAGCTACCAGCGAATCCCTCTGTCTGTCTTTGCTTCCGTAGCTTTTCCAATTCTTGCTCCTCAAGATCCATCGTGAAACTGCGTCGGCGCGGCGAGTGGAATGTCGTAGTATCTCGCTTCGCCAATACATTGCGAATAACCGGCACGTCCCAGCCCTCTTCACTTGTGCGAGTGGCAGATGCTGCTGGAGATGGGAGCGACGCTGGATCAGGGCTAGCCCCATTGACCATGCATAGATTTGATGTCACGGGGGAAAGCGTTTGGTCTGCATTACTAACAGATTGGGGAGGTGAAGGGTAGCCGTTGGAGTGAGTTGTCTCGGTCTTGGTCCGTTGCTGTGGGTTCTGCTCCTCGGAATTTGAAGACTTAGAGAAAGTTTCCCCGTTGTTTCTTACGTCAGTACCAGATTCCAGGCGGAGAGGACTCTCCTCAGAGGTCTCGATGGAGATTGCAGGGGCCGGCGGTAGGGTGTGTTCTTTGCCAAAGTGTACATCAAGGGGATTAACCCACTCTTTGGTACGTCCATTCGCGGTAGAGGGCCGCTCTGGTGCGCCGACCCGCGGGCCGCTGCCGCCAAGAGCAGATGGCAGCGGGAGATTAGCAGTGCTACTGTTCATCCATGGCTGCTTGAGATTCGCTTCCGAGGATTGGTATCGTAGACTGCTGACACTTTGTTTGCGCATTGGCGCAGATAGGTCGACCATGGATGAGTTGGCGCCAAAGCCCTTGAACGTTTGCCGCCAATTTGAAGGGGGCTTCGTTGCCGAGTACGATGTACCAGGACGGGCACGGTGTCCATCCTGCTGACCAGTGCCGTAGAACTCTCTCTGCGCCAGGTCTCTTTGATCAATTCCCTTCCAACCATCCGCACCTTTCTTATCGCTGGATTTGGCTCTATTATCCAATTAGCGACTAGGTTTTAACAGTAAAAAGTACAGTCAACGTACACTCCTTTCTTTTTGTCGCCTCCAAACTTGAGGCCAAAGAAGGTGACCATTTTGTCTTCTCAGAAATATCAGTGCTAGATTGGTGCGAGAAAGATATGGAACCGCAAGAACATATTATGTAAATGTGAAATTCCGTGGTTTGCGCAGTTCGAGCTGAATTGGAACGGTGGACACTTCGGTGAGGTGGGAAGCTTGGGGATACAGATGGACGGACGCAGGAAGCGCAGAAAGCGCCAGGTGCAGTAAAAATCGCAGTCGCAATCGACAGAAGTTATACTCGCAGGTGCAGGCGCAAGACTAGGAATAGGGATGTTTAATTAGCGGTGGTGTGCCGGTCCTCAATTTGGCATCACTATTTTCTGGCGCAAGAAAATAGCTGTTGGAAAGGCGCAAAGAAAGGTCGTCATGTGAAGAAACGGCGCAGGGCGAAGCTTAATTATGATTAATATTAAAGGAATAGGAACAGCGCGCCGTGACGAACTGGAGAAGGAGATAAAAGACCGAAAGGGACGAATATGCCAGCGAGGCATGCGACAAAGAAAGAACGGCAAGCACAAAACGAGTCCACGATGGTGGGATAGAGGATGGTGACTGGTGGCGAGGAAGGGGGTTCTGGTACTCCGTAGAGTGAACGAAATGCCACGATGAGCTGTCTCTGTTCATGCTAATAATAATATTAATTAAAAGGTACCTACCTAACTTGGGGTAACTACAACTTTTCGGTAATTGGCTACTACCCTCTGAACATGCTACAAGGTGCATTGGTACCTACCTAACTCTACTAGGTACTAATGTACTCGGCTTTTTAGTATGGACATATGTACAACAGTTGGATGTGACTTACTTCAGGCTCACTAGGTACCTAGTAATAATCATGGCCTTTATTATTACCCAGAGGCGTCCCTGAGCAACGGGAACCTGGAGAGGATTGAGAGCAACCGCCAAACGGGACCAAAAAGGGACTGCTGCCGAGCGGGTGGCAGAGATACTAATTACGGGCAGGTAGTATGTGAAGCTGGCTTAATTTCATCCAGCTCCTACTGGTAGTACAACGTACGGAGTATGTTGTGTACAATGTAATAACTCACTACCTACGGACTACATATGTACATAAGATAGGCAGGTACTTGCTGCGTACCTTGGTACCTAAGTACCTAAGTACCTAGGGTATTTTCCCAGGCTGTGCGCCCAGTAGTAGTATGCTATAGATACATCATTTTCAGCGCTCTCGGCACGGTGAAGGCCCTGGGGCACATGCGCCGTGACTCGTAGCAGACCAGTATCATAGCTCCTTGCAGTGTTTGAGTGGCTCTTGAAATGGGAGAAATTTTCAAAAGTGAATGTACGTCCGGACACATAGTTGAGAGGACAGACAGCCCCTTACTACATTCCCCCCTGCAAGGTACAAGATACTGAAAACAGGGGTTCTAGTTTAGCGTTGTACCAGCAAGTTATTTCAGCAAATCAAGTCAATCTTCCCACTGAAGTTTTCAGCCACGTAGCCAAGATCGTCTTAGTCGTCGGGGTCTTGTGGCGGCGTTTGAAATTAAAATTTAAACCATTGTTCATCGGCTTCAATGATCCATTTGCCCTCCAATATCGTTCAGTCTCTCAGACTCTCCACAATCGGTCAATTAATTAGTATGTACATAAATAAGCGGGGTGCCACCACGAGGTACCACCCACGATCTCATATGGAACAACCATGGCATCCATGATAGCGTGTAATGAAGTCAGTAGTTGTCTGTCTAATTGATGCTCGCTGTAGCGTTACTACCAATCTTTTGCTAGTTGGCATACCGATATTGACAGTTATTACATCTGAACATGTACTGTACTTATCATTGCTTGCCTGTACGTTCCACAATGCTCCATGCAGCAAGTGTCTTACTACGTGGCGGAGCGAAATCGTATTATCCCTGCGTCAACCTGATGTACACTCAAGAGTGATTGAATCCATGTATCTGAAGTCTTCAAATCCATGGTTTAAAAAGATGTTTTCGTTTCCTTGCATATCTACGTCAGACTGGCGCCTGCAGCATCGCGACTCCCAGTAGCGATCGATCAACCATTGTTTTTTTTTTAACCTCGCGGCATTATAGACAAACGAAGCCTGACCGATGAAACTTGTGAGATGTAAGAAAAGAAAGAAAAAAGTATTCCTCAGCCCACGCGCCAGTACGCCAGAGAACAACCAAACTCCGAATTTGAGACAAGAACGCAAAGAATGCCAAGCTCATTCAAATTTGTTCCAAAAGCTTTCGGCGCCTGCGATCAATCAGCTCTTCTTGTACCTCTTCCAGCGTCGGCAGACTAGACACATGGCCATCGCCCGAGTCACCCGGCAGCGACTCCCAGCCTTCAGGGGGCTCTTGTACGCCCTTCTTTAATAGATTCTCCACCGCCTGTCGTTCCTTTTCCGCCTCGTACTGCAGCAGCGCCTCATCCTCTTCGTTTGGAGCATATCCGTAGTACGCAGCGTCTACTGCGCGCCGCAACTCTTTGCTAGCCTCCAGCGGCTTCTCATCCTTCATCTTTGACTGTGCCGCCTCGAACAGCTCCTTGACACCCGGCAGCTCCTTGGCTCGTCCAAAATACCGGTAGCCTTTGCCGCCACCAGGTACCTCGCGCCCCTGCTCGTCATAAACTTTGCCACCACTTCGCATGTAATTTGGACCACCCAAGTTCCGTATTTGCACCTCCCACATATGTTTCTCCCGCATCAACTTGTTGATCTCGTCGTTGACGTCGCGAATCTGGTAGTCGCTGAGGACGGGCTCATGGATCCGCGACACCTTGCGCGAGATCTCTTTGAGCACCTGGCCACGCCATTTTTCGCATACCTGGATCGATTCGACTTCGGTGATAACGCGGGGACGGCGGGCGCGACCGGTATCGATGATACCTAAATCCGCTGCCTGCGCCTCACGGAAGCGAAACAGCATCGACTGCGCCTTTTCGGAATTTCGCGCCTAATTTTCAGTTAGCTTCTTGCTGACAATCAGCAGATGCACCTTATTCTTTTTAGACGAACCATTTCCGGCTGTCGGTTTGCACTGTGAGCGTGTTGTGATGTCTGGGATGCAATGTAGATAGAGCCTGATGAAAATCGGTTCTGTTTGATCACGCCCAGCCTAGGTGAGCCGCCCCACAAGCAAGTAAACGCCAGGGACAGCGCACCATCCAGTCCGACGAAAGATGAAGGGGCGTATTCCTCGACCTGGATCGTTCCTTCTTCATTTCATGCAAGTTTTCACTCTTTCGACCAAATCACTTCTCGATAAAGACAATATTTCGCAAGCGTTCGCTGTGATACGTCCGATCTACCGACTGTTTTCACATCCGGTAGGATATTGTCACGTGCCTGACTCAGCCAACTCGAAAACGAGATCGGTTTGTGGGCTTGTTTGCCCGTACAACCAAGATGAAGTGACCATCCACGACTAGACTTTCTCCGGCAAATCAGATACCTTTTTTTTATACTGATAATACATACTCCAATTATCTGCAGTGCACTCTCCGGAACAGAACGTCCGTGAATATCGCTATCACATTGTCTACTAGCGGGACGCGGCATGTTTGACTGACTGGAGATGCTCCTTCACACCAAAAAGCAGTGTTCACACCTCTGAGCAGACCGGCGACGCGCTCTTTAGCGCAAGCCTCTGTCAAAGATAAGTATTACGGCCATGCCAAACAGAAAACACCGACCTCCTTTTGAGATCCAGTGCTGCCCGGACACAATCTCTATCAGACATTCGTACAGACCATTAGTCGGGCCTGCGCATTCCCCTTTTTTCCATCTTGAACAATCCAGCTGCGGTGAAGATATCCTAGCACAAGCCATCTCGGGACCATTTGTCGAGCAGCCGTACCGCAGACTCCGTCGCAAGGCCCTGTCTATGGAAAACTGTCTTGGCATTCATGAACGCTTTCTTTGAAGAACAGAAATCTGAGCAGACCGTCTCCTTATTCCCCGCCCCGAATACAACCCTGGACCGCACGGCTTATTACGTTCCCTTGAGTCGGAGGGTTGCTGGGCATATGTGCCATCTGGACTACGATGGTTTTCTTTTTCCGGATTCTCGCTATAGCCGCAATGACCGACAAAAAGTACGTATTGCAAAGATAGCGTATGTCCTTCTGACATTGCTACATGTTTCTACATCATATAGTTTTCAATCGGAGCAGGCTGAGAATTCGAGAGACTAAACCACAGCAGTACTCCATTGGTTCCACAACCCACTCCGACTTAGAAAAGTGTCTTCGCACACGTGGACGAGAGCCCAAAGCAGCGTGCAGGGGCGCCAGGGCGAATGGACGGATAAGGCATTAACATACACGAACAATTAGCAAGATACGCTTCATATTGGAGACAATACGAAGTCGTTTTTGACCCGGTGATGACCCAGTGTCCAACAAGCCAAATTTGCAGCTCAACCACAGCATTGACAGCAAGGAGTTGGAAGCATGAAGGGAGTAAGTGTACAAGCAGAAGGAGGGTTTTAACTGAAAATGGAATCATGGTCAGAGTGGGGGGCATTTGTTGAAGCGGAAGGGGAGTGGACGCAGAAAGCACAGTCAAGCCAGAGCCAAGATGGGTCGAGATGCCAACCAACGGTTCCAGGGCCATGGTTCTTCCGGTGGCACTTTTGTCTTCCCTTAGGAGAGGCAACAGTGTCATTTCGGCGCAAGCTCCTCATTTTTGGTTCTTTCTCACCCCATGTCGCCTTGTTCTGTTCATTCCTTCACGCTCATACTCCGTCACTCACGTCGGCCGTGGCTCTGTCAGGTTTTCCTGGACCACTGCTTGTTCACTGCTCTTGCGACTTGTTTCGACTTTATTGGCAATGTCCCTGCAAATTGGTTCTACTCTCGGGTATGCTGATTGCTGGGTTCTGTGTGTTGCCAGTGAGAACATGAGAGAGCTAATCTGAGGGTCCACTGTCTTCTTACTTTTGTTCGTTTTACTTTTCGGCACATGTCGCCTTGTGCTCACCAAATGTGTGGTGCAGAAAGCTCTGCAGACTCCAGGCCCCCCCCCTGCAAAGAGCTCAGAATGGTTGCAATTAAATAGCCATTGTTTTTATCAATAGGTTTTTCGACGTTGCCCGACCTGTATCAAACCTTCGTATTTGTTTAAAGGCATTGCACCAAGGAGACAATAGCAGTGCCAGATCAGTTACTTCTTAATATCAAGTGTACATAAATACAGCCGTGCCGTTCCTTTCTGTTGCATTTGACAAATAAAGAAGGCACTTCACAATCAAGGAAATAATGTTTTCGGTTCCAAGGTGCTCTATTTCTTCATCTCGAACACAGAATATCTCCATTTACTGTGTCTTCTTTGACGACCTTTTCGTAGGCTTACTGTACATCCACAGAGCAGAGAAGGCCACGAAGCCAGTCACAGTAGCGGCAATGCCAGAGATCCAGGGCCACGCGCCCGAGATGACGAAGCTGCGTGGCCACTCGTCGTGGGCCATGTGACGGACACTGACGGTACGTTTCTCTTCAATGTTGGTGAGGAAAGGGCGCTTGTAGTTGACCATGAAGTTGAAGATGCCGTGCTGATCGGGTGTCGTAAACTGTGCACCATATGTGACGGCGTTGTCTGATTTTCTCGTAGGGGTCAAGTTGAGACGATGGAAAGGCGACAGCATGGAGAACTCTAGTTGAAGCTCATCCTTGTCAGGGAGGGCAAATGGAATCCATTTGTCCCAGCTGTACTCAGAGAGGGAGATAGAGTATGTCTGGTGGGGCGCAACAATGGAAATTAGTACTTGAACTCTTTCAAGCTGATGTTTTATTTCAGCTGTGCTTCGGATGTTGAAAAAAGAAAAACTAACCACATCGTTCTTGATTCTGTAGAGGCTAGGGTTGACCTCATCGCTTCCGGCCAGACGATGCTCAACGTTATTGACGCGCAGAACGCCAATCTCCTGAAACGTCCACCCCGAGATTCTACGCGCAAACTCCTTGTTCTGCGCCTTAAGTTTCTTGCCGTCTGGCCGGGCTACCTGTGCGTCCAGCCATCTATCCTGTAGAATCTCGGCTCCGACGATGGACACACGCGCCGAGTTGCGGGCCTGTAGAGCCGAGACGAGAGCGAGCTGCCGACCCGCGGCAAAGAGCTCGTCGGCCTCAATGGTGGTGCCTTGCTCCTTGGGATCGTAGCTGTAGGCGGTCTCTGGCGCGCGCAGGATGGGCGTCAGAAGCTGGCTGTTGCCGAGAACGTGGCCGGCAGTGTGCGGCACAGCGATTACAGAGCCCGCAGAGAGCTCAAAGTAGGACTTGAGCCCGGCACGGGCGTTCACGGGAGCGTCAAGGACGAGAACGTCGTGGGACTCTGGTGCGGAGAGAGTGTCGTAGTGGAAATGGTCGACAACAGTGCCGGTGCGCTCGGCGGGGAGGGAGATGTCGAGCTCGGTGAGCAGAGAGACTATGGAGCTCGTGGTCGGAGTCGTCGATGAGAGACCGACCATGATGTTGCCATTTGCGTTGACGAAGTCGACGAGGAGCTTCGGCGTCAGGTTGGGGCCAAGAGCTGGAGATGTAACTGCGGTTAGTAAATCTGCAAGGATAATATGACACTCACTGGGGATATATTGACAGAGTTAAACTGCGCGCATTGTACCTTTGACCTTTGTTGGCAAAAAAACTACGTGGTCGAATTGGCGCTCGCCGAGATGGAACAGGCTCAGCTTGTCGCTCTTGGGAGTCTCGTAGACGATCTCGAAGCCGCGAGCTAGTGAGCAAGGATCGCAAAGTACGTTAGAACAAATTGGCCGCCCTATTATTGCAGAAGATAAGAAAACACACCAGCAAGATCACCAAAAAACTGTCCATATGCCGCTTTATCAGCCACATCATCAAGAACGACGAGCAATCGGGATCCCGATGTGCTCAATGCTCTCGTGGCTGCCGCCAGGGCGGAAATCACCACGCTCAACGACAGTCGCATAGCAATATGATCCTCGTGGATTTATGGAATTGTATAAAATAGGAAATAGGAAATAGGAATCGAAACTCCCTGCGCAGTGGAAAGTGACGTGATGGCGGGAACAGGGCAGAGACTGTCGTGTTGCAACGTCCACGAGTGAAGCTGTAGGGAGCTTTGGGGGTTGGATTGGATACGTAGCCTTCCCTCTGGTTTGGTGGGGAGCCTATCTAGGTTTAGCGCTGGGATCTGACTGACACTTTCTAAAAATGGGGCCACAGCAAATCAAGTTGAAAAAACAACTGACAATTTTATTCACCAAGTCATGTTTCGAATACATGGTTGCTAGAAATACCAGGCTGTAAACACGAAAAGGCAAGCCTGTTGGTACATGTGCCGTACATCATGACCGTGTGACGCCGCACAGGTGGACCGCAACCAAGCACCCAAGAATGAGGCTGTCGAAAATCAATTGAACGGATAGCTCTCCTAGAACTATTTAAATTGAACATTATAGATGAAAACGTAATATAATTAATTACCCTATGTTGGCCATGCTCAAGCTGGCAAATATTCTTAAAGTTGTAGGTGGGCCTGAACAGGAAATCCATCCAATAGTAAGCCAGCCAAACCCGCCAAATTGCGACGTTTTCCCGAGCTTCAACAGTAGGAGGTGCCAAAGCTTCACCATCACGAAGAGGTGCCTCAAGCCTCAACTTACGCCTGATTGCCCTACTAATACAAAGTACGTCCTTACAGGATTAACCTCCTGTATCTACACCTCAGTTGCTGCTTCAACAAGTTATTCAATCCACGCACAACTTCTCTCTGCCGAGAAAGTCAACGGCCTGATTTTTCTGACGCTTCTTCACAGCAGAAACCATGTCCGCGCCACTGTTCTGGTCCACGCCCTTCAAGTACTGTCGCTGGGCAGCCCGCGAGAAGCCTGCCCTCTTCTGGTCCGTCATCATTGGCGCCGCTGGCCCCCTCGCCATGCCCATTGGCCCTCCACTGCGCCGCTGGCTTGGTGATGTCGACCCTGCCCCGGTTCCTGTCACGTATCCCGGTTAGTTTCTCTTCTCTGCAACATATGCCCTCTTTTCTCATTTACTGCTGCCCCCAAAGATGCTTTTTGAAATCAACCAAGAAGTCTCACTTGAAGTGTAGCTAGCTATTCACTAACATGCTATTTTCCGTGTCTTAGTCCCTACCGGCCCACGAAAGCAATTGACTGGTTATGACGACGAGTAACGAGGAACTTCCAATATTAAGCATATATATCAAAACCCACGCCAGTGGCATTTAATGCCAGCGAGAGAATAGTGAACAAAGGGAGAGGGATTTCTCTGGCATTGGTGAGACGGAAAACAAACCCTGTAACAATACAATAATATAAAGAGAGACTAGAGTCTTTTTTTTTCTTGGCATATTTTGTGCTGTTTTTTTTTTTTTTAAAGATTAAGGTGACCGAAATCATTGGCGTAAGTTTGATATGTCGCCTCTTCATCTCGTTCATCACTCGACGCGTCTTCTGTCCCGTTCAACGAGTCGGCTCTCTATAAACTGCCTCATGCGAGACATAGGACTCGAAAAATAACATGTTTTATATGCATGCGACCGCCTGTCTATCGGGCAGTAAGAACTAATCTATAGAAATCCAGAAAGAGCATCACCAATATCGCTTGTATGAATTCTCGACAGAAAGTAGTTCGCTGGGTTCGATCCATGCATCCATCACATGCAACACTTCGGCGCGGTCTGTAAATACTTCCGGCAGCGACCACTCTATCGATCTCTGCCAACAAAGTTCCACTCAAACTAACGCAATTTCATTAGCATTCTTCTGTATGCAGGACAAGCATCATGCCTGAGCGAACTCAACATACCACTCTACCATCTTCATCTCCAGTATAGACGCAGTGCGGCATCGGGCTGATGCAGGTGATGCCCGCACTGACATTTTCTCGCTGATCGCTCTTATAGTCGACATGGTCCAGTGTTCGAAGATGCTCCAGAGACCATCTGCCCTTGGCATGGACCTTGCGCCAAACATTTACCAACCCACGGCTGTGTCCGGTGAAGATGAGCTGGTTCTCCAGCCACTCGTTGCCCGCGCCCTCGTAGAAGGCACAAGAATGCACATAGTCATCTGGCTCGGGACAGACATTTTGATCCAGTACGACTGTTCCATTGAGGCTGTATAGAATGACACTCGGCCCGGAACACAGCATAATCTCACCTGAAACGTCATTGATGCGCGCGCACTCGACAGGCCGCACGAGGGGCAGCTTTCGAATAAATGTGAGCTGGTTTAGGTCCCATAGCAGGCCCTGCCCATCAGCCGATATGCTAACGAATGTGCTAAATGATTTGCTGACGGCCATGGCTGTAATTGGTGTCTTATGTCCGAATAGGCTAGACCGTGGAATAAGCTCGACTACTTTGCCTGGGCTCGTCACGACATTGTGTACCGAAACAACACAATCTTCGCCAGCCGTGATGAGGGTTTTCGAGTCTGAAAAGCTGGCACAGGAGATTTGTCCAATATGAAGATTCTCAAACAGGCCAGCCGGCTAGAATGAAATTAGCTTTGCCACTTGTCTGCTGGCTAGCGGCATCTTACTTTACGATTGTCGCTAAAAAAAAAGCGGATAGTGTTGTCGGCATATCCCCATTCGAGGAACTTGTCATATGGCGGTAGATTAAGTCTAAATGGTGAAGCGCAAAGGAGTCGATCCAGTTTTGAGGCGTAGAGCAGAGACGCAACTCGCTCATGGGATTCTATCAAACCCGAAAATTAGTATGGGAACTCCAAGATGTAAAAAACGCAGTACTTGCCAATCAAAGGGTGAGGCAGGCACATGAGCATCTGCACCGACGAATCGAGCCGTTTCACAGGACACTTTGCATTCTCACGTGGCGGGTGTGGCTTCATGAACACTTGATGCGGTGTTTGTCCAAAGTTGTGAATGACACCAGCCGTAATTGCGCGCTCGTTGGCGTCCGTAATGCGATCCAAATCGCTAGCACCAGCATAGGACAGATGATGAAATACGTTGAGATTTTCGACAGCAGCCTCGCCCCGCTGCTTGAATCCAAAAATTAAATCAATCCAACGATGCAAGTTCTCACTGACGTAGCGGCTTTCCAGAGCTTCGCGATGCTTGGCGATGAAAAGTTTTGGGTCACCTTTCGCCCAGGGAGGTAAGACAACGTTGTCCACTTTTACGCCGTTGCTCTGGCGCCGACCAAAATCGTATCCGTTTACGTTTGTCAAGAACTCGGGTAGACAGAAGAATTCTGGTATCAGCTCTCGAACATCTGTCTTGTTGCGACATGATGCTGACCTCCAGGCGTCGGGGATAGATTGGAACAGTCGGTCTGCGTGATCAAAACTGTCCCCTTGCAATAGTAGATAGGACTGCACAAAGGGAGGCAGACGTATGAGATATGATGAGACAATCATGGCTGAAGAATAGTGTGTACCATAGTGAAATGGGGCTTGCTCAATCTCCTTCAGCGCGTTATACGTTTCAACAAAGCCCTGTACTCTCTCCTGGGTTTGAGCACCCATTGGCTTGGACAAGTCGCGAAAAGTTGCCGGGTTGGTCAAGTCCAGCTCATCACTCGTAAAGTCTGCAAGCACCCAAGGGAACACGGGATACTGTGTAAGATCGTTAAACGTCCTGCCTGCCATGGTATTGACCATCATTAGGTAGTGAAAGTTGGACATTTCACCTTTCTGCCAACGTTTCATGACGGGATTCCATGGCGAGGAGTTGAACAGCGTCCCCAGTTTTGATCCAATGCCTTGCTGCGACTCGTCAAATACTTTGAGAGCTTCAAGCCTCCATGCATCCTCAGGGTTCGGCAGCACATGGGTACCACTGGTGTGTGGCGCCTTAGCTAGCATCTTGGTAAACATCTCATCTCGCACTGTGGTGTTGATTGCTGTAAGAAGGTAACTGCGGCCATCAGTGAAGAATATCTCAACGGCGACATCGCGGAAAAGGAATCGGCGCTTCGAGACACTAACAGTATCTTGCCATTTCCAATGTCTCGACTCTTGATCTCGGTTCCCAGCTGTTTGTCGCTTCTCAAGGGTCTTGGCTCCTGTCACTATCCGAGTGAACGGGTCTCTTTCTTCCACGGGCGCCTGCCACACGTTAACAATGTCTCCAGTAGCTGTTTGAAACACATTATCCATCATATAGAGAGCATCTTTGCCAATTATAAGAATTCCTTCGCAAGCCTCTAGGCCCGTCACACGGGACACATTATACGCTGCTTGGACCTGATCGCCATGTTCTAAACGGCGCATGACTTTTCGGTTCTTATCCTCAAAGTTCTCATCCAAATCGGTGGCGTCATTGGGATCTTCAATCAATTCAAAGTCGTCTTCCGGCGTGAACCCGCCGTCATCCTGTTCCAGCAGCATATCCCCATCAACCTCAGCTGCGGCCCCAGAGGTGCTTGTTACTGGCGTGGTAGCAACCGTTGGAGTGGCTGTGGCTGCACTTGGTGAGATTACCGTAGTATTTACACGCAATGCTGACGCTCCGCTACCCTTTTCTTTTGGTCGGTATTTTTCCATATCCGTTGAGAAATCTGGCAGGAGACGTAGCCGCATACGGTTGCGACCTTCAGTTCTGTCAAGTTTCCATTTGAGAGGGTGCGGGTCGCTGAAGACAGCGCCTGGTCGTCTCAAGTCCATCTCCATTTTTTTGTAGGCTGAGATGAGGAATGCAAGATCATCTTGCTGATCTTGGAGAATGCGTTGGTACTTGAAGTGCTCGGAATTGAATATGCTCTTCATCCATGCACTATTCCCGATCTCATGACTAGCCAGAAACTTTTCTCTAGCAACACCATCCACGTACCAGCTCCTTAGCTTATCTTTCCGCTTAGAAAGACGTGTTTTGGCTGTCTCCTGCGTACGCAGGTTCTCTATGCTGACGAAATTCTCCCACGCTTTAGCCATGCCACCGAAAAATAGTGAGTCCAAGGATGGTCTGTTCTGGTCGACCCACGCAACGAAAATATCGTCATCCAGTTCTGTGAGCTTGAAGAAGTCGTGCATGACTTGCTTCTGTCCATGAACTAGGAAGCCGCGGATGAGAGCTCCAGATTCATCCGGTTTCGCAACAAGCAAAAGGCGGAGAAAGTTGACAGCAGAGCGCCGGACTAATGTCCTATCATCGACAAGCTTGGTATAGAGTTGATACCAGAGGAGTTTCAAGTACTCATCTTCTACTCCGAAGCAGCCCAATATTGGCATTTGCCAGTAAGCCAGCCTACTCATAAATTCCATGGCATCTTCCTCTGTCGTCCCATGCCTATCCAAATCGGACAGCTTTAGCAAAATAATGCGGAGCAGGCAGGTGCGAATGAGTGTGACGGATTGGCTGCATAATCTGACACTCTTCAGACTGGCGATGTCTGGTCGATGTAGGTATTCCAGCAGCATGCCCGCAAAGTCAATGAGTGCCTCCGCGCCGTCGATGAACCAACCTTCAAACGCCGCCTCTGCCAAGTGCAGGCAAAGACGTGCAATATTGGTTATTAGCTTCGGCTCGCATATCATGGCTTGGTCGGACATGATGAGTTCTGTTGAGTTTGTTATGACTCTTCTCAACAGGAAAGACTCGAAGTACGCTTGATGTTCTTGAAACCCAGGTGGAACTTTTGCATAGAAGCCAAACCCAGAAAATTCTTTTCGCTTGAAGATCTGGTCCATAAGGACGTTTGTGGTAAGCGCAAGCAGGCTTTCAACTATGACACCTGACTGTGACTGGCTGCTCAGCGGTCTGGCTCTGGAATCCAATTTTTCTTCCTGCTGCAGTGATGTTTGAGCAGTGAGGAGAACAAATGAAGATGCTCGCTTCAGTAGGCTTCCTTTTGGGGGGGTTGATTGCGGAGTCAAGCCCAAGTCCACGCTACTTGTTCGCACTATTGGTGCTGGGCCAGCCCTCAGTCCGATGGGGCGGATAATCACGTCACTGCCTTCAAAATTCAGACTTGAGTCTCGCGAGTGCAGTTCAACGTCGGGGGTTACGGCATCGCTGCTGACAATAGCAGGGTAAAGCATAGCGAGGATTAGACGGACCCAGTCAGATGTGAGGGCGAAGTCTCTAAAATCGAGGGACTTTTCGTAAAGTTCATGGAACAATATGAGCATCTTGTGCAAAATTGCGGGATCGGTGTGCTGTCCCAGGGTCAATCGTGCCTGAAAGGGCTGCGTAATGTCTTCTTCATCTCCTTGAGCAGGCTTTGCTGACCGAGAGTCCGCACTCACACTCGGTATTGGCGCATTCCCGTCCTGCTTTACGATATCATTCAGGCCGTTCTGGAACATTGAAGTAATAATAATGACGGCGTCGGGGTAAATCACCTTTCGACAGCCGAAAACACCTAGCAGGTACTGTGTATCAATCCAGCTATCCATGTCGAGTTCAGCGACATCATAACCAAACAGAATACTTAATACAACAGGCCAGAGTACGGGGTTATTCCAGAATCTTTTTAGCCGGTTGGCCATGATCGAGAAGCCTGCTGACTTGCTCGCGAATTTCGAAGTATAAGCCGAGCCATGGGCTACCAGGAGCCTGGCCAAGATTATTGCGCCCTGTTGTAGAATGTCCTTGTCGTTCTCCGCTAACAGATACAGAAGCCACTGGAATGAAAGTTAGTAAGCTATGAATTGTCTTACGTCCTTTTGCGACGCGAACCTTGTTTGTGACCGTTTTGGCAAATTTACGAATGTGGTTATGATTTCCCTTTTCGCAGAGAATGATAGAGTAAACGCTAAGAACTCGGATACCGAGCTGCTTCTTGGTAAGGTATTTGACACCTGGTAGTGGACTACTTGCGCCACTGCCGTCCCCCGTCTGCCTCCTCATTAGAACTGGTGTTGCTGGCCTGGACACGGATGAAAGAGTACGAGATATTCGGGACGTTGAAGAATTTGGAACATGGAATGCGTATGTAATGAAGAGCGATAGTGATCTCATAACCTCGGGACTCAAATTGGACTTGACGAGCACTTCAAACGTTCGCATAAAATGTGGTAAGACATCCTCTGGAATTGCTTCGCCTTTCATAGCATCCAGAAGTCGCTTGACAATGCCTGTAACTTGTGTTAGCTATTTCTCAGTTCATTGTCTCCATGACATACGCATTCTTATCAGCCTCCTGCTATTGAATTCATGGTGCTTGCTATTGACAGCGAACGTCACAAATTGCTTGTAATATAATTCCTGGATGCGAGGCGCAGATTTTCGCCACAAATCCAAGTCAATGAGAAGTATTCGGTACGCCAGCGGGTTGACAATTAATGAGTCAAGCGGATTCTTGTGGTTGTAGCCGACAAAGCCAAGTACAAGACTTAGTACTCTAAAAGCAAGGCTGTCACGTTCCTCTGCAGGGAGATGCAACTTGACAGTAAGGAGTTCAGCAGATATTGCGCCGACATAACCCATTTTATATCGCAACAGCATCGCCAGAATACTATATCCATTGTCGCGTTCCATGGCATCACTATTTCTCCAGCTCTTACGAATGCAGTGGAACATGATTTCAAGCGCGCGAATGGTTTCGTCCGCCGATGTAGAGCGTTCAAGGAGCTTAAGCGCCAGTGGGGTAAACCCGGCAAGGCGCCAAAGATTCTCGTCCAAATATGAGGGAAGAGCAATTGTGGGGTTGCCACGGAATGAAGCTATGCCTTGGGGTTTAAACAAGGCATCAGCAATGTTTGGAACCGCTGAATTTATCGCCAGCGGAGCACCGTCCTTATTTGAGCTCACGAAGAGGCTGCGTGCAGCTGAGCGAGGAAGCGACCGTAGAAGTCCAGTGTCGAGGAACTGCACATTCTCTGGAAGAGTTGCAGACGGCATGATACTAAGCAAAACTTTGGATTCAGGTAGCAACACGCTCGCCTTTTCTCTAACAGCTTTAAGGATATCGGAGCCTTCGTCCTTTCCAGAGTGCGCTATTTCGTTACGCAGACCAAGATAGGCAGATGCCTCGTAGGTCTGAAAGCCGCCCAAGGTGTCTTGAAAATTGCCATGATAATGAGGGCCGAGGCCATGGTGTACTGCCAGAAAATCGTCCCCAAGCACGTCCTCGAAGAGATGCACAGACGCTAGCGACCATCGTGAGGATACGAGCCCTGCACCAAGCTGCCCAGAGAGTTCTCTAGGAGTTCCAATAAAGGCTTGGACGGGATTTGTCTTATTCTGCCCAGAATTGAATGACGCAAAGCTTTCATTACTGTTGTTGGATAGAGGAGGAGTAATGGGGTAGTTGCACCGCAACTGTTCGCAAAATTCACCATTGACGTACAGAGCTGCACGACTTGCTGTCATGGTCCGGGGCCGCTTATGCACAATAGCAATATGATACCACTTCTTCTCACAGAAAACAGTGGATTTGAAGCGAATGCTAGGCTTATCAGAGAAGACGGAAGTCTGTAGGATAAAGTTGTGAGTGTCTCTCTCTAGGTACATGAGCACAAAACAGGTTTGTGAGGCGTCAAAGGCGCCAAACAATGTCGTATGTGTAGCCGGATCAAACTTATCGATCCATATCCATGCTGTGAAAGTATACCCAGCGGAGGACTGCGGTGGGAATGGGCGGCCGAGACTGGGGAGCTCGAGGGATGAATGGCCATGCAATGAAAGGTCAAAGTTGAAAAAGGCTGGACCGTGATATCTGCCCATCATTTCTAGGCAGAACTCGGAAGCCTCAGAGTCAGGTACGGAAAGTAAAAACTGAGTATCGGCAGGCTTTTCCACGCCAAAAAACATAAGTCGTCGGCATATTGCTAGCACCTTTTTACGCTCAGAATCGGGCAAGAACCTGTTTTGCTCGAAAGCAGCACGTAGGAATTGCGACATGACACCAGTGGAGTGAATGGCGGCACAATTACATGTAAGCACCTCGGCAGTACGAAGAATGGTCTCCAACACCAAAAGTGAGGCTGGTGAGGGGGCATCGTCCTTTTCCCGGGGAAGAGACGACCAAAAGCTCACGATTGCACGAAGCATTTCTGGATAGTGTACCCGAGTTGTAGGCTGGACAAGCTCGCGAACCTTCGGGCCTATTGACTCCATCGATTTGGCAAGTACAAGGTCCCATTCATCACCTGGCTCTGCCCCTTGAATATTGTCGGCGGATCGTTCGTTATCGTGTCGCATAGTTTCGGCAAAGGACTGGAAGAGGAGGTCGATTGTGTCGTCACCTAGTGAAAATGCAAAGAGTTTGCCAAATACGTGGCAACTAACCCATGGATTGGGCTCGACTCCGCCCAGTCCTATGCTTGCTATGGCTTGCTCTAAAGCTTCCCACCCGCCTCCTTCGACACGAAACTTGAAGAAGCGTTTGTTGCCAGAGTGGTTATGTAGAGCTGCAGAAAAGACATCCAGCGTAGCCGCAAGCAGTTGAAAAAGTGTTATCATTTCTTTATTGGATCGTTTTTCCGGGTCATAGAAACCGGAGAATGTCCGCATGATGTGAAAGACAGACTCAAACCCACCAGCATGTCGAAAGGCATCCTGCTGTGCAATTGTGTTGGAGGACGTTATCTGCGTGGCAACAGACCGCAGCCCCTTTGTAAGCTTGGGTATTTCAGGGTATCCGTTGTCTCCAGGTGCGCGTATGTCGCTGGCCAGGCTATCAAGGAGGCTGCGCAAGACCTGGATTGTTTTCAAAGTGGCCGCTGCGGGAGTGGACGCCGAGGTCGAGGAGCGGTGTCTTCGTGTATTTGTCGACATCTTCGACAGTACTCTGGAGTCTATCCTCTCTCTGCATTCCAGTTCTCAATTGCCCGGGACCCCGTACGGGTCTAGGAAGACTGTCACGATCGCTGCATCGAGTTTTTAGAGGTGTGAGAAAGTACTGCGTCGCGTTTAACTTGGCGGCGCGGGGCACATTTGAGAGTTATTAGGGTAGGGAGTATTCAAGTCGTCGACTGAACAATGGCGAAATCTCTTGACGTATCGTAAAGTGCTGCAGGTACCACATCAGGCAGCAGGGTAGCAGTGTTCGCAGACTCTCTTGAGGAAAACTGGTGACTAGTCTGAATTGGAGTTTGTGAAGTGCAGGACTGTCAAGGCAGACGGAGCTAATACCTGCCGAACTCACGGTGGGTGGGCTGACAGACCCTCTGTCGCGGCGTACTCGGCCCATCAGGTACCAATCACACACCTGCTAGTATCTTTCGGAATGCGTTAAAGGCGTTGAGAGAAGCAACTACAGTTTGGCAAGGAATATATTATGTTGGTTTGGCCCAGAGGATAAAAGGAACTCCATTTTCTCTCGCAGCTACTACCGTTCATATGGTCTTTACGTAGTATATTCGAAGTCGTTCAATTTTATCATGCCACAGTTTTGCTTATATTCAAGATACGCAAGCTGCGGCAAGCGAATAATCGGTATAGGGTCAGCAGGATTGAGGTAGATAGATGGTGATGGCGTCCTCAGTGACATGAGATTTTATGTTGCACTGATGCTCCACACTGGATGAGGCAATAACTGAATATTAGAGCGACGGCCACCGATAATAATATTCCTTTTATATTATATAGGGTTAAGGTGATGATACTCAATGGGCACTCCATTTGTAGCAGCTCTTGCAAATTGATGTTCTTCGCAAGGCTGTGGATGAATTACACAAGCAGGGCTGCCTGTGTAGCCGTAGAAGCCAGCTCTTTTATGTCACAACTCGAGGCATACTGCGCCACATTACTAGCTAAAGTACCTGCCTATTTATCATACTACACTTATCATGGCTTTATGTGGGAACAATGGAACTGGCGGCAAGCGATGTCATTACGAAGATCCTGTATCGCAGTGGATACCTGATGATAGGTTTGTGTGTGAGTCTCCGTGAACGGGGGTGGATCTACTCAAAACGTGCACGAACTGGAGTACCGAAATGCTTAATAATAAACAAATGAACATAGCAAAACGAGCCGTGAGGATGGAAGCTTGGCATTGTTACTCCGTACCTGTTATAGCACTAATCAACAATGGCGGCGACAACTGCGCCAGTCAAACAGCTAATAATTATTGGAACTAGGGGCGTTGTGTCTGATGACAGGCACGTGGACAGAACGCCGTTGGGGTGACCATCAGGTGAGATCCTCCTCGGATAAGCTGCGTGCCAACCTTGCCCACTATTCAGTTCAACATAAATGTCATTTAAACGAGAATGAAAGAGAATCAAAAACAGTATATACTTTTTGAGCGTTCAAATCCACACTATGTGTTTTGAGAGAATGCTAAATCTATTTAACAAGCAATGAAAGGCTCGGCAGCCTTTTCGAGCCAATATTTTCGCGCCGCCGAAAGGAATAACTACAAGCGGCCAAAGTCAGCCGCCGCTTTTACAGGCTGGAGCCCGGAAGGCATACCCAGGGCCCTTGCAGCCTCGGGCAAGCTAGTTACCGAAGTGTACTGGTAGGTAAGTTAGTACTCAGGTTGTAGGTACCCATCCCATTCAGCCCGCTAACAAGGTACGACTAGTGTCCAAGTCCTAGCTGGAGACCATGCCAGGTCTGCATTCGCGCAATCTATATGGGAAAGTGCTGTGCTGAGACGGGAAAGGATAAAGGAGAACAAAGCATCTCTGGTCATTTGCGCATCCGAAGTCCTGTCTTTCTGAACTATCGGGGGTCAAATTTGGATGGTGGCACTGGCCGGTCCTTCACGTATCGTGTGATTGTGTGGTGGCGACTTATTACTCGTGCCTGAAACTCTGTCCTGGATGACCCACCGTTCCCGACCAAAAGCTGAGCATCAGGCGTTTGGATTTCACTATACAGTCCGGGATTCTTAGCTGTTTTGCTTTGTTATCTATCAACTTAAAATGTTGAAATCTAGAATGATTAATGGATATTGATATTATGTACTGATAACTCCCGTCAGATCTGCGGGACGGATGGCTTCATACCAAGTGCTATGGCGCTGCGCATCCTCGTGACTCCTTCTGAGGGCGCCGCCTAATGCGGCTGAGTAATTCGCATTATAGCGGCAGCCGGGCTAAGTCTAAACCAGACGTCGTGTACGGAACTTTGTCTCATACTGTGTTGGGTCGAAACAAAGGTCGACTTCACGCTTGCGGACGGGGTCTTGTATCCTGTACAGCCACAGTCGCCTAATATGCGTACTGGAAGAGGTATCAAGTACTCCATGCCGTTTTCGCATCGCCACAGGAACGGATGCCAGCCGTGACCAAGTGCGGGGGAGTGCAGCTTCAGGTGCTAGATGCAAAGCCCCAAAGATGACCCAGGCGTCCCAATCACTGTGTGGAGGTTGCGTCACGCATAGCCTTAGTACCAACTAGGTACTAAGGTATGTGCGCAGTACGGTACAGTGTCCTAGGGTACGTGGGTACCAAAGCACTGAGTTCCTCAAGGGCAGTAATAAGCCGTCACCAGTGTTTGCAACCTGTGACGGCTGGGCGCGCCACCGAGCTCCGCCCTTATCAACTAGAAGCACCACGCTCGTCATCGTCCTCCGCTTCTTCCTCATTCCTCATCATCTACTCACATCATCATCCTTCTTCTTTCCGCATCAACTTCCATACAGCACTGCTCCTTATCCTGCTTCTGCTCTCCATTGACCAGCATCATTTGTCACCTTGCAACTTGTCTTTGCTTCCCCCCCTTCCTTTGTCACTTGTCGCACGCCAGCCCGCGTAATCCGTTCCCCACGACTGTCGTGCGCAACCTGCATCATGAAGTCTGTTGTTGCCGTTCTTTCTGCGGCCGCCGTTGCCCAGGCTGTCTCCTTCAAAATTGGCACCATTCACCACGAGTCTGCCCCAGTTCTCGATGCAACTAATGCCAACACCATACCCGGTGCCTACATCATCAAGTTTAAGGACCACGTCGACCACCCCAAGGCCAAGTCTCATCATGCTTGGGTGTCTGACATCCATAACGACGGCGAACAGCAGCGTCTTGAGCTTCGCAAGCGCGGTATCTTCGACTCCGTCGAAGATGTCTTTTCTGGCCTGAAGCACACATTTGACCTGGGCTCTGGTTTCCGCGGCTATGCTGGTCACTTTGATGATGCCGTCATTGAGCAGATCCGCAACCATCCCGATGTAAGTCTTTTGACATCAAGTTCATCTCGTGCAGCTGTCTAACCTCTGAAACCAGGTTGAGGTCATCGAACGTGATTCCATTGTCCGCACCATGGTGCCCGTTACCACCAAGGAAACAGTCTCTGAAGACTCCTGCAAGCCAGAAACAGAAAAGCAAGCTCCCTGGGGTCTTGCTCGTATCTCACACCGTAAAACCCTCGGCTTCGGAACATTCAACAAGTACCTATATGCCCAGGAGGGTGGTGAGGGTGTCGATGCCTATGTTATTGACACTGGTACGAACATCGACCACGTCGATTTTGAGGGCCGTGCAAAATGGGGCTATACTGCGCCAGACGGAGACGAGGATGAGGATGGGAATGGCCACGGTACTCACTGCTCAGGCACCATAGCCGGCAAGAAGTATGGCGTTGCCAAGAAGGCCAATGTTTACGCTGTCAAGGTTCTGCGTTCCAACGGTTCTGGCAGCATGTCCGATGTTATCAAGGGCGTTGACTGGGCCGCCAAGTCGCACAAGGAGCAAGTCAACGCTGCCAAGGCCGGCAAGCGCAAAGGCTTCAAGGGTTCTGTCGCCAACATGTCTCTGGGTGGTGGTAAGACCACCCTTCTTGATCTGGCTGTCGACGCCGCTGTCAATACGGGTCTTCACTTTGCTGTCGCCGCTGGCAATGACAACGCCGATGCATGCAACTATTCCCCTGCCGCCTCCAAGAATGCTGTGACTGTTGGTGCCTCCACAATTGACGACAGCCGTGCCTACTTCTCTAATTATGGCAAGTGCACCGATATCTTCGCCCCTGGCTTGAACATCCAGTCGACCTGGATTGGCTCGAAGTATGCCATCAACACCATCTCTGGCACCTCCATGGCATCTCCCCACATCTGCGGCCTCCTTGCCTACTACCTCTCTCTCCAGCCTGCCAGTGACTCTGAGTATGCTGTCGCTTCTATCACCCCCGCTCAGCTCAAAGAAAACCTCATCACGATCGGCACAAAGAATGCTCTGAGCGACATTGATTCCGATACCCCCAATGTCCTCGCCTGGAATGGTGGTGGATGTAGCGACTACAGCCAGATTGTTAATGCGGGCGGATACGATGCCAAGAGCACTTCGTCCAAGTCCGAGAACATTCACACCAAGATTCAGCACGAGTTCGATGTTGTGTCAGTCGAGATTACCAAGTCTGCCAAGACCTTCGGCCACAAGGCTGAGAAATTCGCCAAGAAGATCCAGCACTTGGTTGATGCTGAGGTCGAGGAATTCCTATCCCACATGGAGTAATTCGTCTCCCTATATATCAGCATAGTATTATCCTATTGACAGACGACTCCTAAGCGGCGCCACGGACAGTTTCCTACCCTGTTATCCATGATTTAGATGTATACTGCAGATCACATGGTGTTCGTGTCTTTTGTCATGATGTTGTATTTGATAGTTTGATTGCTCGCACTGCTCTACACAGGATGGAATGGAAAGATGAGGACAACAGCTCAGATGAAATACATGTCTTTTTAGTTGCGTGAGCATCCAAGTTTGTAAATTATGCCATTGTAATATGTCTCGGCGGAATATGCTTTTGGCAAGTTGTTCCGGGTTGCACCTGCACCTGCCGTTAGTTACGTAGCAACTCGTCGCAGTCTGACCCATGCATCTGGAAGCCTTCAACATGTTGCTTTACTGTGTATTCTGCAGACAGACAGGATACATCCCCAACAAACGGCATCAAATTCTTAAATCAAACTTTCTCTTTCAACTTTCGTCATTTACTCTAGCGTCTCCTATCCTATCCCGTACGGTGGTGGTGATGCAGCAGAATACCATCTGAGCAAACTGCCGTGGCTCTCGTCCTGTTTGGCGTCTACTGGCCGTCATGGTTCGTCGAAATAGCTCTAGGTTCCAGCCTCGCGCGGCACTGCGCAAAAGCAAGTCAGCCAGCTCGGTTGGTACAAGAAATGCTAGCAGCCTGACCACCGTCGAGCCAAGCACAGCATGCAGCGTCGCCCATATCGCTGCTCGTCTTTCATTTACCAAATCATTAGTCGAGTCTTCCGAAAATCAACGCTCAGCATCCATTTCTGCCTCGTCATCAACATACGGCCTAGCAAGAAGCCGTAGCTTCATGAATGGGCCAGACCATGTATCCTGTGGCGTCGAGAAGAGAGGCCCAGCGGTTGACGTTGCGGAAACACAGCTATGCCAAAAAAGAAGTGTCCGGTTTACTGGCCCGGCTGCCCTGAAAAAAACAGATTTGGCGACTCGTGCCCATGAGACCTGGACAAACCACGGTTGTTCCTCTGGCCTCACACACCTAGATCTCTTCACTGCTCAGTCACCGAAAAGCTCGCCATCGCCGCGTTATGATGGATTTTGGCTCGAAGAGCACTCGATAGACTTGAATTCTAGGCTAGAGACCACAGTCTGTGGTGGACTAGATCCATTCTTCTACCCAAGCCCTATCCATAAGTTGCGCAAATCACGATCCATGTTCACCACTTCAGAGATCCTCTCGGATCATCGGTCAGACAGTAGTGCTTCTGGGAACACTGATTGGAATCCACACGAGCTAGCGAGGCAAATGGCCATCAGAAAAGAAAATAGTTCACTAAGAAGTCCCAAGTCAATGAGCTTTTTGCGGACACATGCTGCAAAGGAGGCATCCGCAAGAGGACACTCCTATAGCAGCCTATCGACATCCCCAAACAAAGCATTGCTAGGCGGTAGCACGCGTTTGAAAAGCCGCCCATCCATGTTTTTTCAGTCGAAGAATAAGCAAAAGTCTAGTCTGACGGAAATTAGAACATCTCTGAGAAACAGTAGCAGTAATAGCATGCCTATCCCGGCCACAATCTCCTCAACAGCTTCATCATTCTCTAAGGCGACCGGGCTACGCAACGTGGCCAGAAAAGTCTCCAGGAGGATGAAGAGCAAGTTTCGGGGCATGTTTGGTCGCATAAAGAAACAAAGTGAGACAGTCGACTACACTGGCAATACCGAGCCAAGCATCCGCCAGCAGTCTCAATTGTCTCAATTGTCACTTGAAGAAGAAGCATCACTATCAAGAGTTAGATCTCATGTGCCTTCCTTGCGATCAGTCGTATCAGACCAATATTTGACACCCCGACAAGGAAACCTCGAAGTGGTAGATGATGGTGTACAGCAGACGGACGGCGAGAGATCCAGAGTCACAAGCTGGACAAATTCCAGCATTCACACAGTGGCCAGTACTCAAGATGCGGAGTGGGAGTCACAACGGCTATCTGTAATAGATGAAGGTGGGAGTAATTTGCAGGCTTTGGATAGATGGCGATCATCGGAAGATGAAGTACGTGCATATTCTGCCTTGGTCCAACGACTTGATGACATGCAAAAACAGCAAATACTGGATGCACACTCTGGAGATGATACCGCAGCGATCAATTGCCAGAGTGATATGATAGAGTCCCAATTGGCGAGCCACGCAAAGGCAAAAATAGAACACCGGACGTTCCTTAATGAGGAAAAGATCCATGAACATGCGTCAGAGGCGGACATGGTACGACAGTCCCGCAGCAGAGAATGCAGCGAAGTCATTAGCCCTGCCGGCCATCTATTTAGGACTCACAGTCCGTATCGCATGGCTCTACGACAGAGTATGAGAGTGCAAAATCGCTCATTGAACATAAAGCCTCCAAGTGTGCGATACCTCAGCTCACTCTCAGCATTGAGTCTCCCTACTCGGCGATCGAGCCCGAACGAATCGGACCATGAATTTCATTTATCATCAGCAGAGAGTGTCTACTCCTCTCTTTCAGATTTTCACGAGCGAGACAGAGACCTGGATATTCAGAAGGAGGAGCCGGTGTTTGATCACTCCACTACCGTCCTAACACCCTGCATCTATGAAGCAAGTGTTGCATCTGTACACGATGAGTTAAATGAATCAGACCGGCGAACAGTTTCTACAGCCAGTTCCGTAGAATGGAAGACGTGGCTTAGCGCCAAAGTTTCGATGCTCGAGGGCAGTAGTCAGTCGTGCAACGCTCTTGGTGGGGATGAACAGATGTGGAATCCATGGACAGTAATAGGACATGTTCGAGAGGACGCAGAAATCGAGCCAACTATCAATCCTTCAGATGCGAGCGACACAGTGACTAACAGTCCTGTTCGGTCTCTAGTCACGGAAGAGGCAGCTCTGGCTCCTCCGTTGATCCAGAACATTGTTCTTGATGATGATGTCAATCACAAAAAATATACGACGCTTACATTCGATGAAAATTTCCATCCAGCCTTAAACAAGTCAGGCAAACAGACTGACGATCTGACAAAAACGACAAAAATCAATCTTGGCAGCGTTTCATCGCTTTCAAATTCCAAGGGAAGTGTGGCATGCGAAATGGCATGCAGAGGCATCTCAACACCTCAAAAACGAAGAACAAGCCCACACACTCTCAACGAGTTACGAAGCAATATCAAGTCATATGAATTTAGTGCTGAGGAAACTTCGTCGCTTCAATCGAGCCCGGGCTTGAGCACTGCGGTGCAGAGACAATTTGGGACAATTGCAACAGGGTCGCCAAGGCGTCGAAGTATCAGAGGGGGGAAGGAGCCTACGCTAGGCAGGACATTGAGAGCAGTGGCCTCTCTTGATAACTGTCAGTCTAGAAATGGGCTCGATGCTCAAGCTATGGGAAGTAAGAGAATGGTGGAACTATTTCTTAGCAGTCGACAAGCGAAGCGAGGAGCTAGAGGACAGGGGGATGCAAGTGAGTGGTTTACGGCATTTTTGTAGCCGAGGCTGCAGGACGAGCGATGCAGGGTTGCGGGGTTACAATTCACAATGCCAGAGTGTAACAGGCAGGACTGGAGAGTTTCGGAGGCACTGAGATTCGCAAAGGTATGGTAGTTCATAGGTTGTAGCACGACTACCAAAACATTATAAAAACATTCTACTTCAACAACGAATGGTACAATAATAATACACTTCTTTTAAACCTAAGGTCTGACGTCACTTGACGTACGTACTTGAAGACCATATGGCGCAAGTTGTTCGTTAGTGACCATGCTTGGTGACTTGACAAAGGGATCCTCGCCTTTCATCGTTTTTGGAAATGCGATTACGTCTCTAACCGTCGATGTATCGGTTATCAGTGCTACCATGCGGTCAAAACCGAGGGCAAACCCTGCATGAGGCGGACAACCAGCCCGCAGTACCTCGAAGAGGTGCGCAAAGTCGCCGATGCGCCGGTCTGTCATTTGCAGCACATCGCGCATGATGAAGTCCTGCACGTCAGCAATGTGGTTACGCACGCTACCGCCGCCAATCTCGACGCCATTGAGAACTAGGTCGTAGGCCGCGCTCTTAGCATCGAGGGGTCTTGTAAAGAGCAGCTCTAGGTCCTCTTGCGACAAGGGCGCCGTGAAGGGGTGATGAGATGCGGCGATGCCAGCTGCACCCTCCTGTCCAGGCTCGCCTTCCTCTGTCGGCTTGAACATGGGAAAATTTGTCACCCAGACGAATTGCAGCGAGCCGGCGTCACCATTGCGCGGCTTATTCATGTATCCTTGCTCGGTCAGAGCTCGCCACAACGCAATGCGCAAGTCACCAATCTTGGTGGAGCTAGAACAGTATTGTCCCTTCGGCGTGTCGCGTGCTTGGAATACGACAAGATCACCGTCGTTGAGCTTTTTGCCTTCTGTAATCTGGTCCAGAAGAGGTTCAAATTCAAATCCGATGGAAGAGAACCCGCAGAGCGGCTTCTTGGAATCGTAAATCAGGACCTGGGGCCTGCCTTCTGGGTTCTCCCGCAACTCGGCTGGTAGGCTATCCATGAACTTCATTACGAATTGTCGTGACTCTTCAGGCGACGCTTGCTCAAGTCGAAATGAAAACGCTTCAATTGTGGGGGCTTCTAGATGTGTAATCATGCCAGCAAAGGTCTGATAAGGCTCTACGTCCTTGACGGCGTGGATGCGCCCCGGAATTCGGAGATCTGGCTTGTCAGATCCGTACGAGGCAATGCATTCTTCGAATGACAGGGTTGTGAATTTATATGCTTCTTGTGTGCCAGCATAGGGTGTTGATGAGATATTTCGGACCATCGGTATTCTCTCACCGCGAATATCTTGATAGCAGGACGGCTGTAACAAAGACAGTGCATTTAGAATGATGTGATTAACATCTTGGCGGACTGTAGCAGCGCCAGCGAAGGCCCACTCCATATCCAGCTGCAAATTTTAGCAAGTAATACTTTGCGCGACCGGAGAAAGAACACCTACTTGTGAAAACTCAGGCTGGCGATCCGCTCGTGAGTCTTCGTCGCGATAGCAGCGGGCCCACTGCATGTATCGTGCAATGCCGCTTGCCATGAGAACCTGCTTGTACTGCTGGGGACTTTGCGTGAGAGCGTATGCGGTTCCTCGCTGCCTTGTCGGAACGAGAAATTCTCTGGCGCCTTCTGGAGTTGATTTAAACAGTGTTGGTGTCTCTATATCCGTGAAGCCCTTGTCCATGAGTCCTTGATGCAAAACATTTTTCAACCATGACCGAAACTCCAGCCGAGCATAGATTTCAGGGTGGAATCGTATCTGTAGGTGGCGTTTAGTCTGTGGGAAAACAGTACCCGGCGTAACGATGAGTTCTTTTGGGACGCTGTTGAATGCGCGAATGTCCTGGAGATAGACTGTCGTCCTGCCTGAGCTGTTGTGATCTTGCTCTTCGGCAATTGGAGTTCGTACGTTGATTAAAACTGGGCTGAAGGCTGGAATCTGACGAAACTCCGCGTGTACATCACCATCCACCTCCCCGTTTGAGCAGATCTGTATTATTTCACCCGTTGGTGTTGTAAGATCGGCGAAGGAGAGGTGCTTGGAGAGTGTTCGTTTTTTGCCGAGGAAGCCAACATAGGTGCCCGTTGCTTCTTTGTCGGTACATATATCCACCGAGTTGTCTACCATGTTAGCTATTGGGGACACGCCGGCATACACAATTGGGACGCATCATACACTTGTTCCACGTTTTGAGGAGCTCGGCTTGCTTTTTGGCCGTCAGAGAGCTGACCATTCGTATCGACGCTGCGGGGGGTGGACATTGGCGGCAGAAAAGCGCCGAAGCTGCGCCAGAAAGTGTCTTTAGCCGTAGCATGACACCCTTATACCTTGCAGCCGACGTGGTTGAAACAAGCTTGACTGATGAGCCTGGATCAAGCCCTTGACGACAAGTGCGCGCTATCTCAACCTTACAGTGGACCTAATGATGTACATCATTACAAATGTCTAGTTAGTAGGTTCCGGCTCGTGGCTTTTTAGCGAATAGGATTCAGGCGGCCTAGGTACTTTCTAGTTGCTTACCAGGTACTGAGTATAGTGAGTACCTCCTAGTACGTTGGCAAGGGGGTGACAAAAAAA
>FWCC01000271.1:0-30059 GCA_900169235.1 Zarea fungicola
GTGGGGGCGTGGCACATGTACTGATTAAAAAGAGAAACAATAAAAACTGATAATTATTATTTTAATATGTCACTATGATTATTCTTAAATATTACCAGCGGAAATAGTAGGGTCTGTTCAGCTGGTTCTAGCATTTTGTCGTTGAGCTAACAATTCTTGAGCCATGTGAATGACATTTTCCTTTTTTCTTTTTTTCATAAAAAACCCATCTGGGCGAATTGGTGAAACAAATTGGTCATCGCGGTAACCTCTGTTAGCAATGTCTTGTATGTGCGCTGTCCTGACTCCGAATCCACAGAAGCAGCTAATAAGTGCAGATTCATTTCGTTACTACCCTAGGCATCATTTCCAGTCCAGTTTCATGGTAGCACTAGGCCAAGAGTAGGTGAAGAGTGGAAGCGCATGTAACAAGTTCATACTGCATTTAAAATCTATGTACATTTCTGTTCTTTTTTCTTGGAACCGTGTCCACCAGAAACTGTTGAAGTTTACTCTGCATCTACCATGTTGCGCCAGTGAAGAAATGCTCACAAGTCTATTTACGGGATAAGCAAAAAACCGATATGGATATAATAAAAATCCCCGAGAATAAAAAAAGGTTGAAAAATAAACACGTCAAAAAATATTTTTAATCCAGAGCACGCAGCGTCGTCTCGACAACAGCAAAGGTGCCGGCGCTGACCGGCATGGCCCTCAGCAGGGTCGGGCCAATGCCCTTCCAGAACCCGCGCAGGCCGCTCTCACGGAACGTGGCCGCAAAGCACGCCCGCATGGTCGCGTACTTTTGGTTGCCGGCGCCGAACCCGTCCGTCTGCATCTTGCTCTTGACCACGTCAAACGGGTACGACGCGAGCCAGAGCGCCTCGCCCGCCAGGCCACCGTAAAACGCAATCTTGTAGCCGGGAATGTCCTTGCGGTCGACGCCCGTGCGGCGCGCGTCGACGTTGACCATCCACTCAAAGGCGGTGAACCACGCGCCGTACGCCGTGGCCTCGCGGAGCAGCGTGACCGAGGTGCCGCGGTACAGACCCCCCAACACGCCCTGGTGCGCGACGAGCTTGCGCACGCAGTCGAGGGGGCCCGAGTAGAGGCGGCCGGCGCCGTGGGGCTGGCTCTGCAGGCGGATGCGGATGTGCTCGATGGGGGACGAGAGGACCGTGTTGGCGACGCCCGCAAAGGCGCCCGCGGCGTAGTACTGCGAGTAGGCGAGGCGGGCGCCGGGCACGCCGTTGCGCTCCTCGAACCAGCGGCGGGCCGAGTGGAAGGCGGCAAACTGGACAGAGACGCAGGCGCCGATGCCGATGAGCGGGGTGAGGGTGCCCTTGTAGAAGGCGAGGGCGCCCTCGTGGCGGTAGATGGACTTTGCGGCGTCGAGGGCGCCCGAGTACTGGGTGGTGGTCTGCAGGCGGACCTTGACAATGTCAAAGGGCTGGCCGATGAGGACCTGGGCGATGCCGCCCATGGCGCCGGAGAAGAGGTCCTTGACGGCCTGGCTGGGGCCCTGGGGGAGTTGTTGCTCGACGGCGGCGTCCATTGTGATTTTTTGTGCTGGAGGTGGGCGGTGGGCGGTGGGCGTCGGTGTTTGTTCCGGTGTCGGGTTCGAATCGATTGACGTCGATTGACAGCCGGCGGGAGGATTCAAGAGAAAATGACTGGCACGGGAGAATTCCAGCACCCGTCCACCTATGCAGGGAAAAAACACCGAATGGTGAAGAGGAAAAGAAAGGACGGACGGTTTCGTGCTGGAGATGGAGATGGAGAAGAAAGTTGTGGAGGGGCGCGGCGTGGTACGGCGACAGGCCGAAGGGCTAGAGGTCCGATGTCGTGCTTGGGAGCCGCCATGACAAACGGTTTCTGGTGGCGGCCAATTTCGCTTTGTCATAGAATACTCCGCACAAATCACTGCAGGATATAATCAAGCTTTATCTGGGGTGCCAGTAGCGCCGTTGCTATAAAAATAGTCCCGCAGTCTACAATCCACAGCACCCACTGCGCCCTCTCGAGTTGCGCGGTACAGACTAATTCGGATATCAAGATGGAGAATGGCAAAGGAGTATCTCAGTTTTTAGATTGTTAATTTCCCTTTTTGTCGTCGACGCTTGGGCTACTGTCATTTTCATCATCTTCAGCTCTTGTCAGAATCAGTTAGACCTCCCAACAACCAGTGCTGATTGATAGGATCCGGGCTAAAAACTGATTGATTACTTGCACCCTTCTTAATCTAATTGAATGGCTGATTAGTAAGTGTGGGACAGGATGTGCTGGTATTCACCGCGAGCATTTAAATATATCTGCTTCTCAACACACATCGTATGGCATATTCCACTCTATCCTGAGAACAAGACCAATTCATCACCGAAATAGCTGCCAGTAGCCGATGTACAATCACGGTGCGTGAAATATTACATGTATAAAACTACAGAACATGTATATAGAAAATTTTATCCTTGTTTCTCCAGCTTCAAAATTACTTTGTCAACTCCATCGTCTCCCCCCTAAGACGTGCGCGATCAAACGACATGGTGCATCCAATGCTGTCCAAGACAGGTTCTGCGAGACACAATCTAAAGCACATCAAGAGTTATTTCATGCAAGCGCGGGTATCCCGTTCGCTGTTCCTCCCTGCCCTAAAAGCACTAACAAATCGTCTTCAGGTTGATTGCGTGCTAGCCACTCTGTACGTCCTCTATACATGAAAATATGATGAGATTTGGCTCGACAATGCAATGATGTTTCATTTGCTGTCCACGATTATATGAAAATCGGCTATTTGTTCTTGTTAGCAAACTTGCTCAAGAGGCTGAGATGACTTCTCACTGCCCCAAACAGGTTGGGAAGAACGCGATAATCAACACCGTACTCTGCGCAGGTTTGCTTGACGATTTTCGCAATATCAGGGTAGTAGCACTGGTTGATCTGTCTCACATTAGTTACTAGACGCTGAAATAGCGTGTTTGGCAATACGTACGTGCGGAAACAAATGATGGACGACTTGGTAGTTCAACGAACCTGTTAGAAACGTAACAACTCGGCTACCGTGGCTATAGTCCTGTGCTGTCTGTATTTGTAGAACAGCCCAGTCCACGTTCATGGTGTTGTCCTTCTCTGGGGTGTACCAGTGCACCCCATCGACTACATGGTTTGCCTCGAATATAAATGCAGCAAACCATGAAGTTAAGAACTCAGATGCCAAGAATAGCGAAATTACTCGGAATTTGCTGCTCTTAGACAGGAAAATAGGAATCATGAGTTTGTAAACGAGAAAAGTGACCTTGGATGAGCGACAAATCAGCAAAGTAGATCCTGCCCACAACCGTTCCAGCGTACATACCTTGCCTCCCCAAAATAACAGGGCCTGAGTTTTTGTAAATGGGTTAACTGGTATGGTGTCAAATTTCTGGGAAGTATACGCAATGATATCGCCGAATCTTGCGTAGTGAGTCCAAAAGCCATATAGTATTGGTGCGTATGCCAGCTGCGCTGCGTAAATTGGAAACCAAGCTTGTGATGAAAGATAGCGGGTCGGAGAGAAGGGCTCCGTTGCAATGTCAGGGTCTGCTCCGACTACATTGGTATAGGGGTGGTGCCCAAGCACTATACTATACTTAACAATAGATGCTTCATGGGACCTTCAGCATGCTTACCGTGTTTGTAATACCAGAATATGTCTGAGATGCCAAAAATGAAATTGTGTAAGCCTGTCATGGTATCCCACACTTTCGGATTGTGCGTTATTGCCGAGTGAGATCCATCATGAACCCAGTAAACAGCGAATCCAAAATATGACCATGACCAGAGTATCAGAACCATGACTGATAATCCTAGGCTATTGATGACTGGTTTAAACCAGTGTAACGCCCAATAACCAGCAGAAATGCCGGTAATGGGTATGGCGTACTGCAACAGAGCATAATGGCAGTACTTGGGGTCTTGACCTGTATGACGGAAGTATTCTCTGACACGCTAGCTAGGAGAATCAGCAGTGCTTGATATGCCAGTTTTTGAGAGGCTCATACCTTCCGCAGTTGCAAGGCAAACTCATTCGGAGCTCCAAAGGATGGAACGTTGCTCTCTAGCAGTTCGCCTACATAATACTTGCTTGTGAATGTTAGCACTGCCTTCATTCCTGCATGCAGATTTCTATTCCTAAAAGTCGGTGGAGGGCTCACTCTAAAATTTTCAGCGTAGAAGGCTCATGCGTTGTCTCGACTACAACAGTGGCGTCTCGGCCAGCCGCCAACTGCAGCCTGAGCTTCCCCCCCGGATGAGCGTCTTGAAATGTAGTCAAGTCATATACCTATAAAGAGATTAGCTTATGACGTAGTGAAAGATGCTGGAAAGCACACTTTGCCCCTGATAGCCACAAGACACTTCCCTTTTGCGGTAGAATCGCGAAGGGCGCCTATGGAAAACTGAATGGGCGAGCTCATCTTCGCAAGAGACTAGTAGACAGCTTAGGTGACAATTCCAGCATGATACTCTGGTCCCTAATAACACCTTTTTGTAATATTGTGTTAGGGGATTGGGGTTAATTATATATTTATTGGTAGTTTGCAAGCCCCGAAAAGAAACCGGCGGCAGGTCATATGTATGATATGAGACTTTAAGATGATAAGAACTATTTTTTGATTAGTTCTCTTGAGGTAGGTGACATAACTAGCCTTGAAGTTTTGACCCACTCTGCCTCAAAGTTCGTAATTGCATAAGATGGCTAGGAAACGTGAGCCCAAGCCCACATAGTCTGGGTGTTTAAAAGGCGCATTTCCCAGGTACTGGCCCAGGCGGTCAAGTCAGTTCATAGTTCGTGCAATTTGCAAACTGGAAATCGTAAGCTGACCAACTCTGGAATCATAGAGACCCTCTTTTGTCTTGCTCGGATGTACCTGCAGATAAAACACTTATGAACTCGTAAAAAATCGCATTATCATAGTTAGTAATTCGCTCAACCCATTAAACACCGCGGCGGGAAAATCCCGGCCAACGTGACGATCGTGATATGTGATGCTGCTAGCTCCAAGGCCACATTACTATTGTCTCTCGAGAAAGACATAAATTTCGTGGAAGCTCCATACACTGATGCAGTAAACACTAGGGAGTTACACATTGATGAAGCCTTGCAAGAAATTTCATGTTCATCATCTCTTAAGCACAAAAGTTAATGTCAAAACCAGTGTATTTTTGACCAATACCAACTCTACGAGATACAGAACCACTTATCAGCCATGACGAATAATTATCTCAGCCTTCCGCTTATCAAGAGCAATCTAGTATCTTCTGAGATATACAAACTGAGTCTAGATGCTCGGGTTCCCATCACTATCGCCATTCTCTACATTACTATATGCACTACCTTGCAGCAGCGCGTTACTTCGGGGAAGCTCAATGGATTTAGCTTCTGTCAAGGGAAAGCATTCTTCCGGCTTACCATTATCCACAATTCTCTTTTAGCAATTTATTCTGCGGCAAGTTTTATGGGATTTGCGCGTGTGTTGTTTCACGTGGCATCAACTGCTTGGAATACCGGAGACCAGAGCTACCGAACCGAGCGCATCATGGACCTTATCTGCCATTTAGACATCAACCTGCTCAAAACAAGTGGTGCAGCTTCTGAATATATTCACAGTCGCACGCGCGAGTCATGGCTCGAAGCAAATCTTATATATGGGTGGTTTTTTTACATCAGCAAGATATATGAGCTACTTGACACATTCATCATTGTTGGTCGCGGTAAACCGCCCGGTTTATTCCAGATATATCACCATGCGGGGGCGTTAATTTGCGTTTGGGCAGGTCTGGTTTACCGCGCAACGCCCTTGTGGAGCTTTATATTCATGAATTGTGGGATTCATGCCCTAATGGTAGGTAGCAAAAATCACATTTCGGATGGTTCCTATGACTGCTGACTTCTTCCAGTATACTTACTACAACTTGGTGTTGCTCAAGGTGAAAATTTCAAGGAGGATTAAAATCACTTTAACAACGCTACAGATATTACAAACTACTGTTGCTGTTATATATGCAGCTTGGAGCCTTTTTGGTGTCCATCCAATTAGTGGTCGTTCGCTAGACTCAGCAGGGCACGGCAAAGGTCACATTTCTCGCATTCCCTGCACTTTGAGAGCTGAAGAAAGGACGGCAATAGCCCTAAATATTGTCTACCTGGTACCGCTTCTCTTTCTTTTCCTTAAATTTTTCTTGGCAAACTATTTACGCATCACCGCACGATGAAGCGGAGCTCCAGAATTAGATCAATAAGCAGTTAAACTTCATAGCCATTTGATTTATAACGCCACACATTCTATCACCTATTACAACAAAAATACGGCCCCATACATAGCTTTTGAATTTGCTCAGAAGAAGCCCTGATACGTTGTTATCCTGCTGCAGTATCGGCCGTTTATGTATTGCTATAGAGTAATTGAGCTAGACGCCCAGTTTTGGACAGCGTGTTTCGGCATCAGGTCCGCTTTCTAGGAAGAAACGATTCATTACTTTTATGACGGTAGTTAAAATGTCCTGATTTCTGAAAAGACGCATACAATGAATAATTCTGACTTGTAGAATGGCTATGCTTTTCTATGTGCTAGCAGAGCGGTGCTAGTATTCATCTAAGATCTGTGTCGACCCATTCTCCTTAACAATCGAAGGTGTCCAGCAAACGCCTCTAACCATCCTGTACGGATACTGTAAACTACACCAAACTCTTCACTGGTTCGCTTAAGAATCTCTGCTAGATCGGGATAGTAACTCTGATTTATCTGATTGGGTTGGTAATACTTTAGCAATGTGAACTAATTCTCTGACGCTTCAAATGTAACTTACATGAGGAAATATATGGTGTACCACCTGATAATTCAGCGCCCCTGTTAGAAAAGTGGTTATCGCGTTACCGTGGCCATAGTCTTGAGCGGTGGCCACTTGAAGCTCGGTCCAGTCGATTGGCATAACCTCATTTGAGGCCGGCTTTGCGTACCACTTTACATCTTCAACGACATGATTAGACTGGAACACGTATGCTGCTATACAGGATATGGCCATTTCCGTAAGTATAAAAGTGTAGATGACCCGCCAAGCGCTACTAGGCGAGAAGATGATCGGGATGACTAGCCGGTATTGGAAAAAAATCACCTAACTTTGTTACTTGACCCGTGCTAAATTATACGTTGAGAAGGAGCGTACCTTGCCAGTCCAGAACACAGCTTTGTCAAGTTGAGTGAATGGGTTCAGTTCAATGGAGTCAGTGCGCATTCTCACCACTGCTAGTACGTCTTGAAGTCGAGAGAAGTGGGTTAGCAAACTGTAGAGCGCTGGCGCGTATACATGCTGCAGTCTGTAGGATGGACTCCATTCTTGGCTAGGGAGGAACCTCGTAACTGAGAATGGTTTGACAGATATATCTGGGTCAACGTCGACGATGTTTGTAAACGGGTGGTGCCCTAGAACTGTCAAAGTGTAAGCCAGGAGTGTCCTGTATTAGGATCATGTCATCTTACCATGCCGGTAGAACCACACCTTATCTGAGAAGCCCATGATGAAATTGTAGGAGTGGCCCATCATATCCCAGACGAGTGGACTATGCGTGATAGAGGCATGAGAGGCATCGTGCACCCAAAAAACGGTAAACCCGAAATAAGCCCAGGCCCATACCCATATGTTGATGTGAGTCCACAGCGAGCTTGATAGGACGGCGCTATTCCAGTAAATTTGCCAGTAACAGATGAAAATACCCGCAATCGGCCAAAGATATCGCCATAGTGAATCCTTGGAGTACTTGGGATCTTTATTTTGGCTCTCGAAATACCCTTTCACACGCTAGTCGTAAAGAATGATAAGGCTCTTCTCTATCTGGAATCGGAGAGTGTATTTCTTACCTTTCGTAAAGTCCTTGCGAATTCGTTTGGCGGATGAAAAATGGGAAATTCTGTCATTTCCAAACGCCCCACTCGATATTTCCTACCATTCTTAGCAAAGAAAGGCGTGGAACTAGACAAGTTCTGGGGGTGCAAACCGCAGTACTAGCTCAGCTCCTTCACCATGTGTTGTTTCGAAGACAACAGTTACATCTCGGCCCGCCGCCATCAGCAAGCGTGCCAGCCCACCAGGGTGCTTTGATTTAAACTTGGATATGTCATATACCTATCATTTGAACTATCTGTTAGTGGCGGTTTTTTCTCAGTTTTGAACATGTTGGGCTTACATATCCGCGTACTGCGACGAGACAACGGTCTTGAAGTACAGAGTCTCGTAGATTTTGGAGTGTGTAAATGTGGTCTTCCTGAGCACAGGTATTAGTGACTGAAACTACGGAAGCTTGTCATTTGGAGACTTAATAGTACCATTGCACAGCCTGTAAGTGAACTTATCAGAGCTGGGCTTTTGCTCTCTCTTTTTTTTCCCTTTTCTATTCGACGTATGGTGCGATGGGGGAACTCTGGTTCTCTAGGAAGCCTTGCATAGGAGGCGGAGGGTTTTATCGAAGTTCAGGATTCACATCTCCAGTAGACACGTCTCAGGCATCCGAAAGTTTCCAGGCCGTGCATAGCTATGAATACTCAGACATATAGCAACTTGACTAAGACAACGGATATGACACGTCATATTGCAGTCAAGCAACAACTTATTATTTCAACAATAATATCATATTAATAGAGATATCATAATATATCAAAAGAGTGGCCATAATTGTCTCGCATTTTAACCGTTGCTTTTTTCGTGTCTATGGCATTATATACTTGGATTTCGTATCGGTCATATACCAACAAACTAAAATCTATTCAATTCAAGATTGAAAAGGTATCCTCCTGCCATATCATTGTACAATATCGTGACTATTAGGGACCGCCAGAATAATGCAGCCTCAGCTCAAAACACCAAGCATTCGGGAGTTGCGAGCATGTATCCCGCCTCGATGTTTCAAACCTTCAGGTGCAAAGTCTACTTACTACATTGCAAGGGATCTTCTTTTAGCCGCCTCAATCTTTCGGTTGATACTTTTTATACCTCAAGTAAACGCTTTATCCATCCGTTTTACTTTATGGGTAATACTGGGGCTGGCACAAGGGCTGGTATTCACTGGGATATGGATACTTGCTCACGAATGCGGGCATGGTGCGTTGTTCAGCTCTAGGCGTATCAATGATGCAGTTGGATTTGTTCTTCATAGCCTGCTATTGGTGCCGTTTTATTCGTGGAAGTTTACGCATGCGCGCCACCATCGTTACACCAATCATTTGACCAAAGATACGGTGTTTGTCCCCAATCGATCGAAAGAAATTACGTGGCAGTGGCAGTTGCGTCAAAAATTAGGTTATGCTGAGGATTCCCCAATAGTCCTCTTTTGTTCCCTAATTATTCATCAACTTGCCGGATGGCCGGCATATGTCCTCTTTTACATACGTGGAGGCGAATCAAACACCACAGGGCCGGGCAGATATCGAACGCGCAGTCATTTCGACCCTACTAGCACATTATTCTCACCTGGGGAGAGCACTCATGTGGTTATATCTAACATTGGCATTCTGGTTACGCTTTACCTGCTCTGGAAAGCGAGCCAGGCATTTGGAGCTTGGAATCTTGTACTGGGATATGGAATTCCATATCTATGTACAAACCATTGGATTGGTATGTTTCTACCTAGACGCGTTATCGACTTTTCTAATATAAGACCTAAAAGTTGCGATCACATTTCTTCATCATACCGACCCTGATATTCATCACTACGATAAATCCACTTGGAGTTATGTCGATGGTGCACTATCAACCGTAGATCGTGATTTTGGCTGGATTGGTAAGCACTTGTTCCACGGTATTATTGAATACCATGTGATACATCACTTATTCCCGTGAGTGGCCCTCAAGACAAATTATAATGTAATCTCCAATTATTGATGTTTGTTTACATTGCAGCCGCATTCCTTTCTACAATGCTGAAGAAGCGACAAGAGCAGTCGCCCCGCTGCTCGGGGACCGGTATAATTTTGACAAAAGAGGATTCCATCACGCATTATGGGAGACATTTAGAGCGTGTCAATATGTGAAGGAAGGAGAGTGTGCTGGTGTCTTTGAATGGCGCGCGAAGTAGGAGTAACGGGCTGAGGTCTTTTCTCATAGTGAAGATGTATTTTGGACATAAATTTATGCATGCAACCAAAAGAATAAATCAAGTCTGCGCGGTCAGGATAGTTAGATGAATTTCTTACGCTGTAAGTCCTGTTCAGCCTCTAAAGTAATATTGAGCCAATTTTTTTTAACTACCGATTTATAGTGTACGTGTTGTGACTGCTGACTCAGGTCAAGCAGCGTATCCAGCGATTCCTGAGTTCTGCTGCAGGCTGCCGTCGGTCACGGTATACGAGATCATCATGGCAACTGAGGAGGAAAGAGGGATCTTCTTATTTGCTGTCTGCTTTGTTTAATACTGCATTTCTGCATATAGGGGAGGAATTCCCCACACATTTGTAGATAGCTTCAATCAATCAACTAGTTGCTACCGCATTACTACTGAGAGACGCCCCTCTTAGTGCTGTGCCCAGTAACGTAGTTATGATTGTACCAACAGTACGGCTCGTCGTAATTCACTAGCTACCAGACTCAAGTTCATGAACATTTAAGCGCCTCCGCATTGGGTCAAAGTCAGTTCCATCTCGCACACTTCGAATTTCTGTAGAAGGCGATGATATCGTTGTCAATTTTAGTTCAATATCGTTTGCTATATTATCGAGATAGTTGCAAATCTTTACATTGCAACCAATGTCTTAGCATGAGAAGTATAATAACGGTTTGGTTCTTGGATGTAAGGTGAAGACTTACCGAACGTGCGTTCCAGCGGCTGCCGCCAATCTCAAACCAACCTAAATGTCCGCCAATAGATGTGGTGATCAATACGGTGTTCGGATTACAGCTGAACTCTTCATAAGGAACAGCTTCATTCAGTGCGATCTTGATTCAGGATTAGGTATCATTAGCCTAGCACAATGCTAGCAGCTCATTGAGAAGCATACAGGGTCATCCGTTGAGTGGAATGCCACAAACGGTATTCTTATTGATAAGATAGAGTCAATAGACGCAGAGTCTCGATAGTAGGCTGTTTCGGTGGGGTATCCCCAGCTGTGACGCCTGGGATTTGTCAGAGAATTCGTGTTTCAGTACAAAAGAAATGTGTGAATGATGGACAAACTGTATGCTATGGTCGAAATCTTGAACGTATTTTATCTTGTTAATGAGTGGTATGACATTCTTTGCATATCTCTCGAGAGCATCCATGTTTTTATACAGGTACTTTCGAACAGCACCTTATCATTGCTGGAGTCAGTATCGATATGCCAGTTGCAAACAAACTAGCAACTTACTGCCCATCCCACGGAGGTATAATTCGCGACCAATGTACCTTGTCTTTAATATTCTAGTTGTTATATCCAAACTGTAAGGATTGGCACAAATTACTGCGGACGTTAAGAGACAACGGCTGCCCTCCTCGCCACAGTACTTGACCACGTCAGAAAACCTTGCGTTATATAGTAAGTGGAGGAGATTTTGAACGAACATTGGTGAGAATATTTGCACCTAAGGAGAAGCCTACAGCAAAAAGTGGCCGATTCGGAAAAGTGACATTGCACCATTGTACAAGCTAAACAGTCGGTGATGTTAGATTTTATTTGTATCAGAAGCCAGAGTTTGCGAGTTCGAAGTTCTTGCTCACCTGTCGAAGGTCCCAAGTCGCTCTCGCATTGAAAAGAATGCCAGTAGTAATTTCACTGTTGGCACACCCACGAGCGTTGAGGACGCACACTTTCCAGCCCCTAGAAAGGAGTGGAGTAACTGTATGGCGAATGTATCCCTCATTCGAGCCGCCAGTTAGACCGGGAAGCACAATAACCATTGGGGTCGAATCTTCCGATGCAAGAGAATGAAGCTGGTCGTCCGAAAAATACCTAGTGCGCTTAGGCAGCGTGGCGTCCTCGTCATCAAATTTCTCTGCAACGAAGTCAACAGCAAATGAGCCTGTATAGGTAGGATGATTTGCTTCAAAGACCTTGCGACAGTAGTAGACGCAAGGGCCATAGCCCTGCAATGCTGCCCATATGGTCTGCAGGTGCCCATTGAACAGAAAAGGGTTGAGGATACAAGGCTCAATCGACTTTTTGCATATTTGCAATAGTGTCATATCATTGCCGTCATGGGTCTTTAATCGCCTTGGAACGGGCGAGTGTATAAAGCAAATACGTGCGATACCAAACCAATCCATCTACACAAGGTGCGAAGTATCTGATGTGTGAGATAGAAAATTGTCTTCAAGTGTGAAGCTAGTGAATTTTGATCGGAGTTTGAGTGAATGGCTGCCTCTACCATCCTCGATCCCACCGATCTTATACCTCTTCACGAGTGAATGGAGCGCCGAGAAGAAATATTTAATCATCTTAGCTATAGAGGCATGACCAAAATATCGTTTTTAGGAGCCTCTAAGCAATTCCCAACCTCTCGAATATTCCATACACATCATTGCATTCCATGGCCGTACAATTCCTCTCTAGAGCTCACCGCCATTTGAATGTTTCACCCTAGAACTATGAGGTCATTTAATGTCCCTATGTTATTATATATGAGTATAATAGAAGAATAAATAGATAATAATATTGATCTCAATAAGTGGCGTTATAGCTGCTTTTATAAGGGGGCTGTGTGCGTGTCTAATCTTAAATCAGTTGTATAAGACGTCTGCCAGTCCTCCACCACATTGAGCAGAAGAATGCCAGCACCGACAAATTACACGCTTTGGCACTAAGGAACGCTCTTTTACCAGTATTTATCTTCTTTTCACATGCTTCAGCAGACTACAACTACATTTCATAGATGTCTGCTGGTGCAAGACTTCTTCTATAATTCGACCGCTTCATCAGCCCCAGGACGATGGACTACCGAGTTAGTCAACCACCCTTAGTGCCCATCCACTTACCACCATTTACCACTGCCCTACCGGACTCTGTGGACATTCCAGGAGAGTCGATCCCCCGCCGCCATCCTCGCGCAGTGAATGGGCTTATCTCGCGTCCTTCACAAGATGTAGGCACTGTATTTGACATTGTAGTGCGCAGCGCCAGGGACTTCCCTTGCCGCATGGCCGCGGCATATCGTTCGCTGCGGAAACTGCACATAGACGATTGCATGCGAAATTCTTCAGGCAGAGACAAGCAGTACTATGAGCTTTCTCCGTACGTTTATGTCTCATATAAGGACTATAGGGATATGGTACTTGAGGCAAGTTCTGGTCTCCACAAACTGGGGATGGCCAGACATGACAAACTTTACTTTTTCGGGACAACAAGGTATGATCCACATGCGATGACACTCTCCATCGAATACAGGAAGACTTTGCGTTGAGGAAATATGTTCGAAACGGCGAAACAAAGTTATACAACTGACATACGAACGTTTAGCTTGCCATGGATCACTTTGTCACATGCCTGCGCAGCACAATCTATGACCATGGTCACTGCCTACGACACACTCGGCGAAGCGGCCGTTGAGCATTCTCTATTACAAACCAAAGCCTCAGTTATCTACACTGACCCACATCTCCTCAAAGTTATATCTAGAGTTATTCAAAAGTCCGCTGTTCACACTATAATCGTCAATGGAGATTGCATCTTTGCCTCTGGAGACGAGGAAGACGCATTTAGGCGGGATCATCCACGTATTCAAGTGGTGAATTTCCGACGAGTGCTGGAAATAGGTCGTAAGCATGTCATTGCGCCTAGTCCAGCTAGTCCAGAGGATTTGTACTGTATTATGTATACATCTGGCTCGACTGGAAAACCAAAGGGAGTCTGTATCACGCATAAAGCGTTCATCGCCAGTGGTGAGCCACAGTATCTCGGACAGCATTATAACTAAGCTAACGATATCGTCTTGACTACAGTGGCCGGGGCGCTCGCCTGTCTTGACGAGTGCATTGGTGAGGATGACATCTTATTGTCATACCTACCCTTAGCTCACATCATGGAGCTGGTTACGGAAAATGCTGCCCTTTTCGCTGGCATTACTCTAGGCTACAGCAGCCCTCGCACTTTGACAGACATATCGGTGAGAAACTGCCGTGGCGACCTACGAGAGTTGCGGCCTACAATAATGATAGGCGTACCACAAGTATGGGAAACGATAAGGAAGACTATCTTGTCCAGACTTCAATCAGCCAACTTTGCCCTTCGTTTCACTTTTTGGGCATGCTACACTTTCAAGGCGCTGATGGTCAAATCCGGTCTCCAATTTGGGGAGGTTTTTGATGGCGTTGTTTTCTCAAAGGTGCGTGAGGCTACGGGAGGCAGGCTACGCGTTATAATGAGTGGCGCCAGCGGCATTTCCAGTAGCACAAAGGAGTTCTTATCTTTGACGGTTGCACCAATGCTTGTCGGATATGGCCTAACTGAAACATGCGCTGCCGGGTCTCTGGGATGTCCTCTTGAGTACAGCGCCGGCTCAATAGGACCTGTGTCTGCATGTATTGAAGTAAAGCTTGTCTCTGTTCCACACCTAGGCTATTATACGGACGATGTCAATGTCGCGCAAGGAGAGATTGTGATTCGTGGCGAATCAGTCATGACCGAGTATTTTGAGGATACAGAGGCTACCAGCCAGGCGTTCACACCCGATGGCTGGTTCCGCACTGGCGATATTGGGGAATTTGACGAAGTCGGTCACTTACGGGTCATAGATCGCATCAAAAATCTTGTCAAGATGCTGGGGGGTGAGTATATTGCGCTTGACAAGGTTGAAATGAGCTACCGAATATCTCCGGCAGTTTCGAACGTCATGGTACATGCCAACAGTATGCACAGAAGACCAATTGCGATTGTTGAGCCAAACAAAAATATCCTCCATCACAGAGCCGCAAAGCTTGGGCTGCTAGGTCATGACGTCCATAGGAATCTAGACCTCAGAAAGTCTTTCTTAGAGGATCTCAGAGAGGCCGGAAACGCATCAGGTCTGGTTTCGATGGAACTCGTTACCGGCGTAATCCTCAGCGACATCGACTGGACAACAGAGAGTGCAAGTCTTAAGCGAACTGTGTCAAGTACTGCAAAAGGCTAATATTTGAGTCAGGGCCTCGTAACTGCCACCCATAAGTTAAAACGTCACGCCATCTACGCCAAGTTTAAAAGAGAAATCGACGAATGCTATGAGACTGAGGTGTCTTAGGTGGAAGGAATTGCCTAATACTGTAGCGAGAAGATACTGACTGCTGGCTGTGTTTTATGCCCAAGATTTAAACTGAACAGATTAGAAAAGTCGAGTTATAGCATAGAATAGACAAAATGCAATATGGCTTGGGATTCTCGACGAACATTTAAAAACCATACTAATGATATCCGTTGGTTGCTTCATAGAGAGGGGACTGTGTGTCAAAATAAGGAATGCATAACGTAGTGCTCTGTAAGGTATAGCTGGAGGACCTCTGAGAGGTCTAATAAAGTTAGTCTAATAGTTAATTCTACGAGGATAACTCCTATCTTAGAAGACGGCATCTTAATGAAATTTAACAATAGTTTGAATCTTAGCTACTTTATATAAGAATAATTGGGGTGTTTTGAGTTCATTGATATAAAATTTATATGCTATTGTTGTCTCAATTGAAAGCTTTAAGCGTGGGTCTGGGCTCATCACTATTACGTTATGTGAGAGGCTGTTACATGTTAGCGAAAACTGCTGTTCTCCTTCGTTTAAAAAGCTTGTCCTTTCTCCTCCATAAATTTAACAACCCGGCATAAGATACATCTGGAAACCCGCTGCGTGGAAGGCGACAGCGGCACCACAAAATTTGCCACCCAAGTAGAAACGCTTGCGTATTGAGCGAATAAGGCAGCGTCCTCGGACAACTGCTGCCTTGCTTCAACATAATACTCATCGATACACATGATGCCGGAGCTGCTATCGTCTAAAATCCAGGAAACTGGAGTCACGACTGCGTGCTAAGGTCTTCCCCAACTTTGTTGTGTATAAAACGGCCAACTCAAGACCCGAGGCTGAATAAACCAACAAAGTTGCCGCCGCAATAACCTTCGCAGGTAAAGAAAGCTGCCCATTTCTAACGCGTGAAATGCTGATAGCTAATCATCCAAGCCTAGAGAATCATTCATGTCATTGCCTCATAATCCCACGAGACATCGTACATGTGCATCCAATTAGAGTAATCGTTGTCTATACCTGAGTCTATGTTTACGTAGAATAATCATATCAATAGTTGTGATCATAATAATCATAAGTTGCAAACACCATCCCAAACATCCTGTGAATTGGGGTCGGTGTAACCGCCCGAAAAGTGTCGGCCAGGGTTCCACAGGCCTCCTCCACTATCATAGGCTCTGCACCATTATTTCAGTCCCGTATTATGCAGGTACTCTCGGGGCGCACCATTACTTCGTGCTTACCGCTATGTATTGTGTATAGAAACTACTTTTGACGGCATGTAGGCAACATTTGATCAGTTGCCTTACCACTTGCGTCACAATTAATGATTATACATGGCTGGCAATGCCGCAAAAATCACGGGGCAGGACGGCCAGCGCAACAGTAGGCACTGAGCATGGAGAGCAAGCAAACTAAATGTTGATCAAAGCAGATGCTTAACTCGGAAGAAGCTACCATTACAGCAGGATGCCATAACTTGATGCAAGCACCCTTTGATTATAGGGCAACGAGGATCCTTGCAAGGTCACAGAAACTAGGCCCGGACCGTTCCGAGCCTCTGTCCCCATATCTCGTCCACTTTAATCCAGACATTAGACAGCACAGCAACCATGCTATAATGCAGGGGTGGATAGGGCTGGCTACGCCCTCACCGCCCCTGGTGACGAATGTTACGTTTGACTGGTGATCCAGCAAGAGATTCCAAATCCGGTACCCACTAGTGTGCTCTCAGTGCGTCGGAAGACGAAAGTACACGTACCTAGTCAGTCTTCTTTCTGCCCCGATGTCGTCATTTTCACCGCTTGCGTACTAAGTAGAAGGCACCTGTGATGTGGCGCAACAGCCCTTGAACAACATACAGAAACCTTTCCAGCGTATGGCGACAGTGATAGTGCTGTAGTTGGCTTATTAGTTGGCAGCGCTACTGCATGGTTAGCTCTGTATACTCCCCACTCTTGCCGGCTATTGCGAGGGAACAAATCATTTACCAGGATGTCATAGCACCTAAAGTGCCCCCTGCTTCGGCCTGTCTGCTTCTAGAACATACTGCTCAGAATGTTGCAAACGATGAAGAATTGACCACTAATCGATAGCTTTGTTTGGAACCGAAACAGTGACATATGCTCCATCTCTGATCTCAATATCCTGCCCATCATCGACAGTTTGGTGGCAGATCGGTAATGAGCCTCCATTTCTAATGCTTAAATATTGGCACATGCCATGCAACGCAGTTCCGCGGTAAATAATTGTCCCTAAATCTGTCATAATATATCATAATCTGCAATGGAATATCGGGTTGATGCCTCATCAGCAAATGCTAGTAATGGCCGTGTTCTCTCCCATTTTCGCCATGGCACCAAGAACCTCCCGGGATGGCCTCCCTTCATCACTAATGACGAGTATAAAGGGGAGCAGCAACAGCATGGGCTGCGAGACAACACTCCGTCATTTTTGGAAGATCTCGACATTGACTTGGACTTTTCGAAGGAGCTCGTTGGCTATGATACACCAGGATTGGCCAATTCTAGTTGTATTTGCGATACACATCTCTCTCACTGTTATACACTGCCGCAAGATGCCTCAAAGCCGTCCATGACGTCGTACCATTATAATGAAAATAACTTCGATCTGACTTTAAGTCTGGATCTGGACAAGCCTGCCATCTGGGGTGGGACGAGTGCTACGGCCACCCCCTTCGAGACTTGCTCCAATCTGGAGCTCATAAGCAAACGAGCCCGTGCGAAATTCACTCAGAGGGAGGACGACACCATAATCAACCTACGAAGGAATGGCAAAACTTGGAAAGAAATTGCCGAAGAACTGCCAGGGAGATCGCCTGGTGCACTGCAAGTGCGGTATAGCACGAAGCTACGATGGAAATCAGTAGACTGGACTGCACATCTTGTAAGCTTGTTCCTTTTACTTTTGGTTTCCCTTAGCAGAAAAGAAAAAGTAATTATTAACTAACTATGAATAGGATCAACAAATCGAGGAAGCACTACTAAAATACGAGCAAGAACGGTGGATATTTGTTGCCTCGTACGTTGGTTGCGATATTAGCCCAGAAGCTTGCCGAGAGCGTGCTTTCAACAAGTTCAAACTACTCTAAGTTGGTTTATAGTCATTAACGTGTTCAAAATGAATATCAACAATTTTATTATACTCAAAGCACTTTTAGGTCTCGCCAGTAATGCAATAAGATGCTAGGGATAGGAAAAACTAGAGTTCGTAGAGGGAAACCTGTCTTGCTACCGCTCCTGCTACATGTGGCGGCAGCTACTTTTAGCCGCCCGCCAGCCATAAATAGCAGTGCTCTATCATAACTAGACTAGACAATCATCTTACTACTCTTGCTGCCTATAAGGATAATGAGAAATGCAGTTTTCACGAACCTGCCGGCTATTTTATCAGTTAATGGCAGCGGCTTATTATTCCTAACAAGCTCCCGGTCAGAGTTAACAATCCACAACTCATAGCCAGAGGGCATCTGTGCTATAAATGTATTATTATGACACAGAGGAGGCTGAGGCGGCTCGGGGGAGACCTTAGAATTCCAAACTAAAAGATTACCATCAAGACATATAGTCATAGACAAGGCGAAGATATACATGTTCATATTCCCCCTTGATCATCACGTTACGGCAGTATCTTGGATGCCCATTTACGGTCTGGAAGCCCCAGACCTGAGTAGAAGTCCACCTGTTCTTTAAGCTCACAGAGTAGCTCATTATTAAACTTTGTCTCCCTCCGCCCGTTATCCAACCCCTTTTTAGAATCTCATCCTGAATATCAGCTGGACTGACAAATTGGCTTCGGTCGGTTACGGTGCCGAACACCCAATCCGTATGCTCTCGAACGTATCCGTCGAGGCAGCGGCTCTCCTGCGTTCCAGCTAGCTTATGAGCAGATTGTTTGATATCAATATGTGAGAAAATTTCATTTGACTGGTTTGGAAGTGAAGAACGAGCTTCGTATTGGGTAATGTCTAGCTGCACTGCGGCGAGGCTAAGTGCTTTGCGTAGGAGGAAGGGAACCCCTTGTAATCGGAGGGCAGGTTCGATTGGATCAGAGAGGGAGTGGTTCTAAATTGTCAATTAGTTTGAAATATCCTGGATTAAAGATCAATCATCTTTAACTTACTAAAATCCACTTTCCATTCAGATCGTGAATAGTTTTGTCCGTGGGGCAAGCCATTAGGTGGAATGCTTTGGGAAACTGCCTAGGAGAATCCCAACTGATTGCTTATTGAGAAGCTTTCAGAAAAGGCGGCAATTTTGTTGAATTTTGAACTGGTATTAAGGGGAGTATATGAACATTGCAGCTAGACGGCAAGAAACATATGTAAAAAGAAAGCATACATCACATTGTAAGACAGTAAAAAAAATTGTTCTAGACCGCTATGCTTTTATGAGACTTTTAAAACTATGTCTTAGACGAAAGTTTTGTACTTATTATCCCTAGCTTGCTTAGATAAAACTTACAGATCTCACATGAATCATGAAACTTAAAAGAATTATAAGAGTCATAATAATTTTATTAGCCCTGCTGTCTAAGCGAAGCATATTTATATTTGAACGCTTAATAAATTATGACTACTGACGGCCACCCCGTGAGAACAAGCCTGTCATGGCAAACCCTTCTGGGTAAAACGGTTAATAACGACCACGGGATGATTTAATTGTAAAAAGAGTTATGCCTTAACGCAAGGCACCCCCACATCTGACCACCCTTCAACAACAGAAATAGCCATTTCTATTACTGGACAAAAGCTATTCAGTTATACTTCAAGTTTATTAATTCTACAACTAAAGAAATTAGCTCTATAGTCTTTTTTTAGGCCTAAGGTTTCTTGAAAAAATCTAATACCTGTCTAAAGGTAAACCATTCATAGCACCCTTGTTATCATTCCCAACACAAGGTGTTAAAGCTTCATCTATTCCTCAGGACTAAACCAACGCGAATGTACCCCTTTTTGTGTAATAGCAAAATTCTCTTGTGCAACCTCTCCGATGGTCTCTATAACGTCAATGATAATTCTGGCGCATCTTGCTATCGTGGCACCGCACTGATCTGTTCGCTGATTCGTTTTAGGGGATAAAAAATTGAGCCGACAAGAAGTTTTCAGTTTCTTGGAGCTTAATGCCATGCAATCCAGACTAACATCTCAATTTTGATGCTTGTGCAGCTTGATCAATAACAAGTCTGATGTCGTTTGTACCCATTTCCTTCGGGGTTCCGTATATGAGGGCACTTAAGCACTTCTTTAGGATCCGCTACCAAGCTGCAAAGGGACTGAGCCTGGAGCTATTAAACTTGAAAAGTCTTTCTTTCCCCAGCGACGGGGCTCATTCGTGTTCCCTGCCAATGATACATTAACAAGCCGAAAAGAAACCCACAAGTCCAACTACAAATTTAGCAGCAGACGTTCTAAAGCGAGTAAGCATCTGTGCATTAACCATATTAAGTAGCGCAAGGTAGTTTTTTTTAAATACAGTAGCTTGACGGTGTGCCAGCGAGTCAGCACATGACAGCGGTTCTCATGGAGCGACGTCAAGCTTGCTCCGTAGGATCCTGGTAAGTAATAGTTTCCGCAAACAATAAACTGAATCTATTCGATCTGCCATAAAAGAAGTGGATACTTAGCCCTCTTTCATCGCTGGCAGGCTGTGTTGCAGCGGCTAATTGGTGCCTCCGGCTCACATTCCCGGGCGGATTCATGTCTTACCTTGCGCATAGCTCCTTTTTCTGTGAAAAACTTGCTTTTCCCTTACACTGTCTATTGATAATAATTGGACCTCGACAAAAGTAATGACTCAAATACCGACAAATTTCGGTGCGGGCCGTGTTTCAGTCTTTGTTATGAGATTATTCATTTCAGGGTGGGAAAAGAAAATGATGTTAAAATGCCAAATTATAGCCGAGGTTTGGATTGTGACCTAGTATTCCAGACATCGGAGCTTTGAGATCTGTCTTGAATGCGGTCAGGGTGGCAGCAGGACCTGGTGAGATTTCACAGTTCATGCCTCTCTCCCCTGTGATGAAATGCCTGAATCGTCTTGTCTGTTCCACTACAATTACTATCTCCTTAATTACCAAGTAACTAGAAAATAATAGTTGGTGTGCTGCATAATCGTTTCGTAGCATTAACATACATACGCTTGATTCCCTTATCAATGATACCGAAAACAGTTTGTTACCAAAAAACCACTAAAGACTCTTTGAGGCATCCTACAATTGATACAGCGCCGAAGTGGAACTGCAATAAAAGCTTATACTTTTGTTTAGTTGTATAACCCTAATTAAATAGTTCTTTGTTAACGTAACTGCTAGAGCACTGCTATACATATCATCATTATTTTCTTTCTGTTCTGTTGTTAGCGCATACATCTAATCGCCCGATTGCAGACGTACCTTTGATAATCCGGTTGGAGACTCTGAACCGTTTGCGTATTGCATGGATCATCAGGATAAGCCAGTATACATTCAAGCTATGGAGAACTAAGCTTGCAATGGTGCAAACAACCGCAAGCCATGTAGGGACAGCTGGCTCGCTAAGCGAAGACGGTGAATTCTTTGGCAGTAATAGAGATTGAGGCCCGTGAGAAGACCATACATCGCTAAGTATTTTGGTGGACTGATAAGTACCATAGAGCAGTCGAGAGGTGACAAAGCTAAAAAGAAGAAGAAGGCCGTTGATACGCTGAGCAGCAGTACCTGTCATATTCACTTTGTCCATAAACCAGTGAATATTTAAGAAGGGAGTCGACAATTCCCACAAGAGAAACACAGGGCCATAATACATGGCAAATGGTCGCTAGCGGGACACGTAAGCATTAGCATGTTGAAAGTGACGGGGCAAGGAGGTCACATACAAACCCGAGTGAGTATACTAATAAGACTGCGGATGCGTGCATTAGATTCGGAATACCAAATGCATCTATGTTAAATGCAGTAACAATTAAGTCCCAGACAAAGTAGCCGGTTGCAATAGCTTGTACCAGGCCTGCCGCCCCGAAATAGCCCCATAGGCGCTGTTCACGGCTTATATACCTTCGCCCGTCATCCGCCATTACTACCCATAGAGAAAGGACGCAAATTATAGAGCTGTGAAGAAGTGAAACAACATGTGCATCCCAATTAAGCCGTCCCTTTTTCGGTAATCGTTTGTAGTACCTTCCAGCCACCAAGGGGGATATTGTCGGCGATATTACGCTATAAACAAACCAGCAGAATGATGTCGATAACATTATTTCATGTATATGTAGTGCCATTGCTGGAAGGTTTATTGCCGTGCAGTAGGGCTTGGTGGCCCGGATCAACCATTCGGGCGGCAGGGTGACGGGGTCTTTCATTGCAGTAGTCTTTCAGACAGACGCTGTAAGTGAGAGGATGGCGCCACAAAGTCCAAGAAGGAGCTGATTTGGAGAACGACGACGACTAGAAAGTGAAGATACGCAAAAGCAGTGTAGTGAAGAAGCTGCGTTGCTGGTCATGGAGTAGAAAGTATCGAGAGAATTAAGTAACTTAATACTGGCCGAGTATGGCTGTCCTCTAGGCATCTGAGATTGAAAGCCCACCACCTGCTAGAGTCTGCCTATACTTCATTCAGCGAGATGATAATAACTTCTGATAGGCTAATTTATTATTTATAAAAAGCATAGACATAAAATAGGGAGTTGAGACACCGCTAAGATGGCCCATATAAATTATTAGTTGCTTACCCATATGTAACCTTTATATGCTGATCCGCTTGTGACATCACAGAAACCTGAATAAAACCTTGTGATGCTAACATCCAACAATCTTCTCGATCGCCTGTTGCCTTGTAGGCCACTATGAATATTTATCACACTCCTCCCGTAGCAGCCAATGGTCTCTATCCACTTATGACACAGTGTCATATGACTGCATAGACTTATGATCAGTTAGGCCATAAGATATGCCGGGAATGTATGAAAATATTGAAAGTGGGGTGACTCGTTAATTTCTCATTTTGGAAGCGACAAAAAGCTGCAGCTGGAACCAGTGTAACACTGCATTGGATGATGGACGTACCTCGTACTGAGCTAGTCAGCATTTCATCCTTTCTTTTACACATAGAGGGTACGTATGAGGGTAGCCGATAACAGCTGGATTGCCGGCTGGACAATTCACGAACATCTTCCTCTGCGTATAACAGGCTGTTATGGGCAGCCCAAGACTTCTGAGACACGTCTGGGTCTGAGCACAATTAATGAGTCAAATGCTGACGGTTCTACCCGACATGATTGTATCCCGGGAGTAACATGGGTACCTACGCACAAACAGCGCTGGGGACACATTGATGCCCGTCTCCTTGCACTTTTACAGAATGTTCGCAATTACCCCCCCCCCCCCCCCCCCCGAGCGTTCGACTCTACTATAAATTCATAGTTGATCCTATGCAAGCCGATCCCGTTAAATTATGACATTTTCTCTTACACTTATACGAATGCCTCGTTTTTATCTCTATAATTTGAACCCCATGATATCGAATGCCATCAAGATGTCGCAAGGCAGTTTCGATTTGAAGCAGTTCTATGACTTGACTATGGACAAAATGGTTCCCATCACCATTTGCACCATTTACATCATCCTGTGCATGATTGTGAAGCTTCGTCGAACTGGAAAAGTCTGTTCTGCCAAACGGCGCCTCAATTGCCAGCTTTTTTGGTTCAGCGTTTGGCATAATGCTCTGCTAGCGATGTACTCTTCGATCACCTTCTACAGTTTTGCCGGTATCGCCTGGTCCGTATTCAAAGTCGCCTGGACAACTGGTAGCCCTGCCGCAAGAGTTAGCAGGGTTGCCGACTTATTATGCTATTTGGACGGGTCCACGAAACTGTCAAACACTACGGTGGCTCCAAATACTGAAGAGCTACGTCATATTTGGAGCAGCGCTATTGCAGGCTATGGGTGGACGTTTTATTTGAGCAAGATCTACGAGCTCGTCGACACGCTGATCGTGATAGCCCAGGGAAAGCCGCCGACATTCTTTCAGACATACCACCACGTCGGTGCCATAGTTACCATTTGGTCTGCTTTGGTGTATAGAGTTACGCCAGTCTGGAGCTATATTCTGATGAATTCTGGTATTCACGCCCTAATGGTATGTAGCGAAATCATGCTTCCCTGCGCATCAATATCGATTTATGGGTTATACTTACAGGGGTCTAGTATACATACTATGTTCTAGCTTTATTGAAAGTTCAAATACCAAAGCAAGTAAAGATGACACTCACTATCCTGCAGATAGTGCAGTTGACAGTTGCTTTGTCGTATGGTATTATTAGCCTTATAGCCTCCTATGAAGTCCCATATATGAGTAAAGTGGATGGCAAATTGTTCAAGGTGGTTACTAAACCATGCAGCTATGGGTTAGAGGATAAATTCGTTCTGTCTGTGGGTGTTGGCTATATTGGAGCGCTCCTTGCCTTATTCGCCCGGTTTTTTTACAAGACTTATAGGGGCAGCCCTGTGGCAAAAGAAGCTCGGAAGATACAGTAGCAAGGCTTTCAGACAGTTACCAAAGTGCGCTCCCTAGTCGACAATAAGGCATCATACAACTGTGTGGCAATTTTCTTGCCACTTGATGCGGTGCGCTCTGTCAAGCTAACATAATGTTACGAATGCAATAAACCAATAAGGCCAGACAAAAGACAAGCAGGCTAAAGTAAGATAACTAGTTACAGCCTAGATAAGAAGGAGGGCTATAGTTATATAGCCACTTAATGTAGCTAATAAAAGAAATAAGTATACCATATATACAAAGTAGTAAAAAGTAATAGAAATTAAAGAAATATATTGTTATTATTATTATNNGGCTATTGAAGCGATTCTAGCAAAAATGGTAGGCGTATATATAGTATGATTTGGTACATAATTACTGCATACTGGCGCTATACGTCTCTATCTAGATATTCAAAATTGTATGCAATTCAAAATTAAATATAAACCCCGCAACTAGGACTTATTTCCCTTGCGATATTAGGCAGCCTTGAGTTAGCCTTGCCATTCAATACATAAGCTAATCTACAGCGCGAGAAGAAACTAAATTGATTTTCTCCAATACTTTCCAGCGGCCAATAAAGCAAACCTCTCTCCTTTGGCCAACTACCAAATGAAAAATTTTTGTACAGCCCGTGGTATCGAAAGGCAATTAGTCATGAATAGTCTTACATTCTTCATTCTGTCCTCCATTGCCAGGAAGCTGCTCGAACCCGTCGCCCATAGTGGCCATGCTTCCTTGTCCGCCTCGCTCATTTGCTCCCACAGTGCCTTTGTCTTGGCATCATCAAATTGAAACGCGCACCCTAGTGCAGCGAAAACTCTGGCTACAAACCAGAGACGGCAGTCGTGCCAGTCGTAGTTACAAATTGTCACGAACGGCCGGCCCCACCACCACCGCCGTCGTCGCACGAATGCTTCCCCTGCTGTGGCTATGTTGACAATAGTATCACGGCCCGCGACTGCATGGACACAACCCGTCGTTCCTACTGCTGTGTGCATGATGAGACGGTTGACGACCATGTCCACGGGGATCTCATTGCCCTCTGCCATGCCGATATCCTGCAGGTACGATGGGACGCGTATAGTGCGTGGCGGACAGAGCAGGTAGCCTGCAGCAATGGCCGTGAATGGCGCGGACCCGGACCGCTCGTAGAAGGGGAACGGCAATTTTTCCGCTGGTCCCACCATAGAGGGCCTGAATATAAGGAGAGCCTCTGGTTTTCCACTCTCAGCAAATCCGCGGAACAAAAGACGCTCAGTCAGATGCTTCGCGTAGGTGTAACTGGACATGTGTCGAACATAATTAAATTCGACACTGTTGCCAGTGCGCCGGACTTGCGCAAGCTCGTTGTCCAAGCTCGCCGAGCTTTTGTCAGAGATGGGATGGATGTCTTCAGTGATGAGGGCGTCACTGCCTGTAGGGCAGTCGTCGCCGTTAAAGCGCAGAAATGCACTCGCATACGCTGTCGATACATAGACAAAGCGAGTAAGACTTTTACTTTGGAGAGCAAATTCCATGATGGCAAGCGAGGGTTCGATAATTTGATCTCTCATAAAGGACAATTTCTTAGTCAGTTGAATCGTCGATGCAGCGTGGATCAAGATGTTAACTTCCGTCTTGAAGGTGCGCAGTTGCTCATGGCAGAGACCCAAGTTTGGCTGCGTTATATCGCCGTCCCAGATGAATATTTTACCGGTTAGTCGAATCTGGTTTACAATGTCGGTAGATAGATGCTTCGCCATCTCCGTCCAAAAGTGGCTGTTTGAAAAATGGTTAATACAGGCTAGATTGCCACGCATTACCACTGACTCACCCCTCTCCGCCTCGTACGAGCAGGTAAACCCTAGCTATAGGAGTATCAAGCATTAGGCGCTGGAGGAGTGCTACTCCGATAAACCCCGTAGCACCAGTCACAAGTACAGTCTGCTGGGCATAGAATTGTGTAAACGAGCATTGTTTCGTTGCCATGTTTGAAGCTCTGGGAGTATGATGACAAAGAAAAAAAAAATTGCTTGCTCTCGCGAGCCGTGAATAAAAGGAGATTTCGAATTACTAAACGCAATAGAAGATGATGTTCGGCTTTTTTAGATATCGAATGGACCCGCTAGAGGTGCAGTTGAACACCTCAAAGCTAGGTATACCCCCCATTTAGGGGTGTAATTTTCCGTTCCAAGACCTACTTTAAGGAGTTATTATCTTATTATCATAGATGGCATAGAGACAGCATGAATGTTATATGTCTCACCTATAAAGCAGGTAAGCTACCCACAACTTTCCAGTTCTCTAATGCGCATTCCTCATTGCTTTTTTTACTTCATAGGTGGTTTTCTTTTTTCTTTTTTGTATTTTATTATTTTATATTATACCATAACTACTATGTATTACTATAAGACATCTATTATTAAAGCTCTTAATACTTTTAATTAAAATCACCAAAACCTTTTAGACTTGTGTCGTTTTGCTGTTTCCAATTAAGCCATAAATAGCCAATATTTCTCTGCTTGGTGGTAATCAACAGTTTAAGATCCAGATCTAGATATTAAAACAAAATTATCGATCTCCAATCATTGATTGCACTTTCGATATGCTCCTAATTAAAATAATCCTTTTGCTGACCGTCTCAGCACTTGCGTGTATTCGACTACGGCAGATCAAACGCGCAGTCAAATGTGCCGCTCCACAATCTCTCCGTGGCAGTCTCCCCTTTAGTATGTGCTGAATAAAATTCCCTATATTAGTGATGCTAACCTTTTATAAACCTTGATATTCTTTTTAAGTTTATTACCTCGCTACAGGGAAACACAGTACTTCAGTTCTACCGCGACGTCTTTGCCTCGTCAAAAGCGTGGACTGTGGAGGCAGCTGTGCTCAATGTGCGGGTCATTTTTACTGCAGATCCAGACAACATCGACGCCATATTCGGATCCAACTTCAGCAATTTTGAAAAAGGCGCTGTCTGGCGTCTTGGTGGTGCTGATCTCCTCGGAAAGGGCATCTTTACTTCAGACGAGCAAAGGTGGCGACAGCATCGAAAGCTATTGCACCCATACTCGACAGTAATCTCAGAAGTCAAGTTGATGGCCTTTGAAGAAGCATTTCAAAGCTTTGTCCACTTCTGCAAGAGTCGTTCTGGACTTATTGGAGAAGAACTCAAGGCTGGCCAGACTTTATGTTGCCCAGATATTTCCAATGTGCTTCGCCGTCTCCAGCTCGATACCAACATTTCGGTGATGTTTGGAGAGCAACTGAATGCAATATTGTAGGTATTTGATACCAAAGCTTTATCTGTTTACCATTGACGATGATTGTGGAATAGCGACGATAATCATGAATTCTCCCGAGCTATGCGCCAGGCATCCATCGAACAGGCTCATGCCTTTCAGTACATTGGATCGGGTGTCCTTGGAGCCAAGCTCTTCTACAGTCGAAAATCTATGAGGATCGCTGTTAACACAATTAACCAGTTTATATCACGGTATACAGCCATGGTACTGAAGGCACGAAATGACATAGACATGGCTAGTAAGGAGCACGGCAAGGAGAAAGAAACAGCTGACTTTATTAGTCAACTGGCCGCGTCAGACTATGATGAGTTAATGCTCCGAGATGCAATCTTTGACCTGATTCTCGCGTCTACTGAGGCAAGTGCCACAACCATGTCTTGGATTCTCTACGAGCTCTCTCAGAACCTGGCCGTCGTTAAGGACCTCACCGATGAGGTTTCACGTACTATCGGGCTGAAAAAGCTACCCACAACCGCTAACCTTAAGAAAATGGCATTTCTGCGTGCTGTCATTCACGAGACTTTGCGCCTTCATCCCGCTATCCCTTTCAACTTCCGCACCGCGGCGGCCGACACGACACTTCCGCGTGGGGGCGGCACTGATGGCCGGGAAACTGTTCGTGTTCTAAAGGGAACGATCGTTATTTTTTCGCTAGATGCTCTGCATCGGCGTGATGATCTACATCGTATTGGTGCTGCAGCAGATGTGTTTGATCCGCATCGCTGGTTGCTGTCGGACTCGCCAGGCAAGGGTCACTTTGCCGCCTTTCATCTTGGCAGAAGGCCATGTCTAGGAACAGACCATGCAATGATGCAAATTTCGTATATGCTATGCAGAATTTTGCAGAATTTCGACAGCCTTGAATGTAAGGAGGGTGCGGCTCTTTTAGAAAAGGCGTCGCTATTTAATTATCCAACTAGAAGGAGGACAATGAAATTTCGCACTCGAGCAGTGAACCCCTAAATGATATTTCTGGGTGGCTGCAAAAGGAGGCTATGATTGGTTGCTTTGCAAACTGGGAAAATAACGGTAATGTTTCCCGAGATGTCAAGACAGAAAAGAAAGCTCCATTTTGATTGAGTACATGGGTTTAGAAAACGAAATGATAAAGACATTCACTTCATTAGGGAGCCTTGAACACGTAGGAGAGGCCAATTTATAGAAAGCATGCAAATTCATAATATCTCGGATTGACTTATTAGAGCAAAATACAATCACAGGCTGCAAAAAGCGGTCTTCGTGTCACGGTCGGAGCCTACTAGNNAGTTCCTATAGGGGTAGCTGTGAGATCCCTATTGGCTCTACCATCTGTAATGTACACGGCGCAGTCGCGTACTTTCCACCTAGGCCTAGGCCTGTAACATTACCCCCCCCCCCTCTAGGGTCTTAGATAAGTCCCTAGTCGTACTTAGCGAAGGCAACTATATCTACTAGGGCAGTCCTTAGTTCTTATATTATCTTATTATAATTAACCCATTTAATTAAGACCTGCTTGACTTTGCCGCGACCTCGCTGCTTAGTTCTTATGTCTATAATGTGCTTAACCTTATATTTTACTTTACTGTTGACTAGTATAGGCGCTAGTTAGGAGTTGTCTGTAACTTGTCCTAGTAATGGGTCTATTATTGCTCTTTATAGGAGGTTAATATAAAATCGCAGGTAGATTATAGAGGGGACGTTAAGCTTAATTATATGTGACCTAATTACCTTAGTTATTATATATTTCTAGTATAGATTATTAAGTTTCTTATTAGGTCATAGAGACCTATAATTCTAAAGGTCTAGCTAGACCTTATTACTAACTTTAAAGTATTTTATAGGATATTGCTACTTATTAATAGCTTCTTTATATTATTATACTATTACTACTAACACTGCTAAGGCGAACTCTATTACTAGGCGTTATTTCTTTAATAAGGCCTTTATAGCGACCTCCTTATATCACAGGCCCAGGCCTGGCTGGAAGGTACGCGACTGCGCCGCGTACATTATATACAAGGTGGAGCCAACAGGGATCTCACAGCTACCCCTATAGGAACTCATAGTGACCTCATAGCTAGTTAGAT
>FWCC01000102.1:0-12099 GCA_900169235.1 Zarea fungicola
CCATATCATGGCAAGTCTTCGGCCTACGCTAGCTACCTCTGAGCCAGCAGTCAGGCATTTGCCTGGGTCTGGCCCTGACAACACGTTGGGAGGCAGACCATTGTGCCCTGTGGTAACCTGAGAGCTAATGTCATAGCTTTCGCCTACCCACGCCAAGCAAATGCTTGACAGTTACGTCGATCCTGCAAGAGGGCCAACCAAACTATGATTGGCTTCTGAATAGCCGACAAGCGTAAGATGTTGATCTAGACAGCAAGTGGAAAATGCTCACTAGTCAGGTAACGCGCGGCGGCCAGAAACTCCTTGTCAGGAACAGGACGAGCAAGAGGGCGCTAACGCGTGACCGCTCCACCACCCATTTCCCAGCATGTAACTAGTTATAGCGTACAGAAGGACGGACGTTGTAGTCTTGCAGAATACCCACCAATCTGCGCCATCAAACATCCTCGGCCACTTTTGGACGCGAGGTTTTGTGGCGCCAAACTTTTCACATCGCGACAAACAGTCCGCAAGTGGACGCTATCATTGGCCTGATGGAGAGGAGTAGGCGCACTCGCCCGGGGCGTTGATACTGGCAGTTCCTCGAATTATCCACAGCGACAGGCCAACATGTTGGGCTGTGCGCATTGCATCGCCAAAATGTGTACCTGTGCCGGAATCTGTCGGCAAATTGTACGAGCATCGAGCTCGCTTCTTCTACGCTTACTTGTATAAGTACCAGCCAGACTCTAATAGCTTAGCAAATTTCTAACCTGTAAGTCCCCGAACCTGCAGTTGTTCTCGCTCTGCTCTCTTCCGTCGTCCTTCGCCTCTTCACCACTCTGAACTGTCCTTGGAACACTGGTACTGATGCAGTCTTTGCCGCTGGCATTAAGACGTAGTAGACAGCTGACCGTCATTCACCCTCTTCGACTATTCATCTTCGCTGGTTGTTCCTACCAGATCAGATTCTGCGTCGAGTCGACCTCAGTGTTAAGCCGTACAAGCCACAGTACAGCACCCGGGCCTTCGTCACCGTCACCGCCCCTGTCACAATGGATGAGAGCAGTCAGGGCTCTACTACCTCAATGGAATCAAGACTGGACTCAAGACTGGAATCAAGAATGGAATCAGGCCAGGATAGCAGCGACCAGTCTTCTCCAGGGCGAGAAGGTCGGTTGGAAGAGAGTCCCGACAGCTCCAGTAACTGGAAACAGTCTCTGTCGGTTGATGGATTTTGTGACAACAGAGAAAGAGAGGCGCAAGTCCCAGAGGGCGGTCGAGCCCATGACGCTGAACTGAAATCTGATCTTGTGCCAGTCACTATGAACCAGGGTTCGACCGTGGCAGCTCTGGCAGACTGCCGCCCACAGACGGATGAGCAGGAAGACGAGGCTCTAGACTCCATGGCCTCCTGTCCGGACATAGTTGACGGGGCGCGCGACAATTTCGGCAAACAGCCTGCTTTTCAAGCACCATCCACCCCTATTGGTCCAATAATGAGAGCCCAGCCAACTCGGCAGCAAGCTGGGCACCAAGCTGTGCAGCAGACTTTATCGTACCAGACCGAACTACAAGCTCACGCTCAGCATCCATCTGCACAAACTGGGGCTTACAATCATCAACTACGAAGTCCCATTTCAATCTCGTTTGCTTCTTCTGACACGACTCATAGCATCCTCCGCCGCCGCCGGCGAAGGGGACGCGGCGACGCAGGAAAGCCAGAGGGTACGTAATCTAGCTGCCGATAGTTGTATAGATGGTGACGACTGACAAACCGCTCATGTGCAGGTAGCAGATGCTGCGAGGCCGGTGTTGCTCATGCGGTTTATCCCCCGTCGCAAAGGCCAGGCCGATTAACGCCTGGCAAGCAGGCTGCACGAGCAGAGCGACCATCCTCTGGCCGTGGGTATTTGCCTTCCGGGGTGTATACGGATTCGCAGCTACGTGACGCCGCCCAGATTAACCGCCATACGACGCAGGACAGCGACCTGGCTAGCCATGGACTCAAGCATGAGCCTCTTCCAAGTCAGACGCCGCCTTTCAATACCCCGCAATCCAGGGTCAGTAACCGGTATGGATCGCGAGTATTCGACGCTTCTCGTGCCTTGAGAAACCAGCAATTGCCGCCGATTTCTAATTCAGGACACGACCTTCAGACTCCCGTGTTGGCCAACATACAGCCACAGCCACAGCCGCTGGGAGGCGGACCACCGCCAGGCCATCGAAGCACGATGCACCAGGGTCAGTGCCAAACGAAGTTCTCAGGATCTCGTTCCCTGGCGGCTTCGAGAGCGTTCGTGGCTACACCTATGGCTAGTCCACGTAGCGAGGCTCACCTGCAGTATACGCATCCGTGCCAAATTTCTACTCTGGACCCGAACTGCGCTCTTTGCTCTGCCAACGCCCCTGCGGACCTATTGCGACAATACACTGCGGCTGTTATTATAGAGGATGATGTATTCATTAGTGGCAACGTGGCCATTATGCCTGGTTGTATCATTGGTAAGGGCTCTGTCGTTGAGGCTGGCTCTGTGGTAACAGACGTAAGTGATCCCACACCACGCCATGCAGTCCGTGCAACTGGAATGAAACTCATCAAGGATTATGTGCCAGAATGTTCCACCGTTTACAATTGTTTCGGGTACACCGGCTCGAGTCTTGGGCGGCCATTACGCCAGTGCGTCATGAGGTCTACCCATCCTTTGATGCGACGAGAGAAAGGGAGCGACATGTACCCGTGCTCTGTGGAAACTGTATCATATGGACCTAATGACAATGGATATATGGGAAACGGATCCAACGAGCGTCATGGTTGGTATTCATGTTATTTCTATCCGCGAATGGAGTTTCTTCTTATTTATATTGCCACAATTCTCGCCCAACAGCCCGCGTTTGGTATGTTGAGAACAGTGTTGGCGATGTTGCCACAGCTTTCAAGTAAGATTTAGTCTCTCAGCAAGCCCACATCTCTGTTTAGTTTTCAACTTGTGTTCATTTTCTTTTGATCTTTTGCCCTTTACCACGTCGTCTGCTGCACTGTCTTCTGGGCGGTCGCGCGTGTCTGAGCAGTTCCTGCCATGAAACAGCAGCTTTCACTTTCCATGTAGGGTACCTGCGTCTTGGAAGTTGCGGCCATAGCTCCGGCAGAATTTCGTGATAGCGAGTCGGGCTGTTCGGTTCTGTTGGGATATCGTCATCGAGGTCGGCAACAGCGGCCATATTGTCTACAGCGTGGTGGTTAATGCCGACTTGGTGCTTGAACAACATACAGAACTGACCATTGGACACAGCCGTCTTAGCGGTGGCCATTCAACCTCCTTCCAGTAGGAGCTTCGATAGAAAGACGCAGGCAATACCTATTGTACTTAGGCTTGAAAGAGAGTGCTATCGGCTAGCCGCTAGATTCGAGCCAATGGTCTGACTTTATACCCCGTCTGGCCTAGGAATATTACAGGTTTCTTCGCTGTCAACCACGGTCTGTACTTCGTAGAAGGTGGTCGAGCACTGTTTATATCTGCGTTCATCTATGTGGGTGATCGCATGCAGACGGCACAGAAGCTCAGCCTACAGATAAGTGGTGCTGCGGTGTCCAGAGAGCATCACTCGCTCTAGTTCGGTTGCCTGTCCGCCATTTCAACACCTGCCCTTACACGGGCTCGGATGACTTGATCGAGAGGACGGGAGCGATGTCATCGCAATCAGCCACTCGGGACAAATCAGCCTCTTGGAAGCATGTGCGGATGAGCAGCTGTTGGTTGTAACTTGTGTCTAGCGTCTATAGCCATGCAGACCCACGAGTGGCATGGCCCCAGCATCTACGTACTGACTTTGGTCGTATAAATAGGATGGACAATGCCGCCCAACTATTCATTCCACTGCTAAAGGTCTTCGATACTGAGGAGCTACTTAGCGGCGCTACGCTGCAGCCTAGAATGGCTGCCAACTATTATTTTAGTTGACAAAAAAAGGGACATTCATTTCGCCCTTCACTGTAATATTAATTAATTTTTCTTAAATAGTAATTGCTACGGCATCGAATGCATTACTTAATTATATCAAATGCTAGTTATAGATAATATAGATAATATAGATAATATAGATTGTAAAGAGCTTGAAGAGCTTTTGCTGCACATAATGCATTGGTTGCCATTAAAATTTGCTTCACACAATTGCCTTCTTGCTAGTAAGGACCTAGTGAAATAATTCTAGTAATTGTACAATTGTTTCGTGTCCGTTCTTAACTGCCAAAGACAATGCCGTCTCGCCATTCCGATCTGTTGCGTTGATATCTGCTCCTTTTTTCAGTAGGAGCAATACTACACCCATACTCCCACTCATTGCACTCCCGTGTAGTGATGTTCGGCCCTGAGAATCCTTCACCATGACATCTGCGCCCTTTTCGATTAGTAGTCGTACAATAGCCTCATGCTCTCCCCTAGTGGCCTCTATCAGTGGCGCTTGACCCCAAACATTCTTCGCCATGACATCGGCACCATTTTCAATCAGTAGCCGCACAATAGCCTCATGCCCTCCCCCAGCAGCCGCTATCAGTGGCGTCTGGCCATCGTAATCCTTCGCCATGACATCTGCACCATTTTCAATTAGTAGCCGCACGATAGCCTCGTGCCCCCAACGAGCCGCCACCATAAGTGGCGTTAGGCCACATAAACCCGTAGCCATGACATCTGCACCATTTTCAATTAGTAGCCGCACAATAGCCTCATGCCCTCCCAAAGCAGCCATTATCAATGGAATCTGGCCGTCGTCATTCTTGGTCATGACATCTGCACCATTTTCAATTAGTAGCCGCACAATAGCCTCATGCCCCCAACGAGCCGCCACCATCAGTGGTGGCGTCAGGCCGAATAAACCATTTGCTATAATATTTGCACCTTTTTTCATCAGCAGCTTCACAGTAGCTGTATGCCCTGCCTTAGTTGCCGCTACCAGTGGCGTCTGGCCGTAGTTATCCTTCGCTGTAATATCTGCTCCGTTTTCAATTAGCAGTCGTGCAATAGCCTCATGTCCTCCCTCGGCAGCCATTCCCAGTGGTGTTTTGCCGTAGTTGTCCTTGTTCATGACATCTGCACCCATTCCAAGTATCTGTGACACAAGAATTTCATCTCCAACACTACAAGCATGCAGCAGCGCTCCCAAGCTATATTTGGACGTCGCCCTAAGATCTACACCACTATCGAGTAGCAGCTGCACAATGTCAGGGTGCCCATGCTTAGCCGCATGCAGTATTGCTTCCCAGACATATCTAGGCGTCGCCATATGTGCCCCTTTATCAAGTAGCAGCTGTACAATAGCGGTGTGCCCATTCTTGGCCGCATGAATCAGCGGTGACCATGAATATTCATCCCTTGCATCAATATTACTCCCCTGTTCAAGAAGAACCGCACAACAGCTTCGAGTCCATTGGCGGCAGCCCATGACAGTGGCGTCTGACCCGTCCCAACTTGGAAATCCCAGTCATAGTTCAGCTGTGCAAATATTTCATCTTGCAGGTGGCCTGTCTCTGTCTGAAACAGTGCGTTGGCGGCATCTTGATTGCCATTAGCTAAAGCAGCAAACAGTGGATATTGATGCCTTTCGCCTTTGATATCAGTTATGGGGTTGAGGCACAGCGCATATTGTATAAGCTTCGCGAAATTTTTCTCCGCCAGAATATAGAGAAGACTTGCATCCGGAGTATGGCGTCGGATCTCGAAAATCTCGAAAATGTTGTCGATTAGAATCCATTCTTTCAAGATAAAGTTCGTGAGGAACTCTTGTTGTGAAATTGCATTGGCCGCAGCATTGGCGTGGTGAAGGATATTGCGGGTTGCATACTGCAAAAACGGAAGCTTGCTTGCTACAACGTCACGCAGCTGCTTTGCTTCTTTAACCAATGTCGGGAGTTGCTGCCCAAAAGATATGATTCCAGAGGCAGCGCTAAAATTGAAATAGGTATAACAGCACTGCTGCAGATGGCCATGGCTTGCACTTTCGAAGTCTGCGGCAGTAAGGTCGGGCCAGAGCTCTTGCAGACCATCTTTCAAAAAGAATTCTCGTACCGATTCATGAATGAATTGAACCGTTTGGAATTTAGAATTGGTTGTTTCAGTTATTTCAGCAAGACCTTTAGAGGAACTGACAACGAATCTGCTCATGGCGTCTGTCGTGACCTCGTCTGGATCCCATTCCTGTAACTCCTCGGGGTTGAGTACAGATACCGCCGCGAAATAGTACTCCTCTAGCTTCAACGGACGTTCCGCAAATAAAATCCATTGTATACAAAGCCGTAAGTCTGCTAAATTCAATTGGTCTCTTAATAGAATTTCTTTGAATAGATCGCTTAGTTCTGCTGGTAGTGAAGCAAGTCGCTTCTTGACATCAAAAAGCCGACCACTACTGTATTCTGCCTTGAGAATGTTGACGACTAGAACAACCCACATGAAGATGCCTTTGGCCTTAGCTTGAACATCGGTTTTGACTTCATCAGCGGCTTTACCTACGCCCAGCTTGAGCTTGTTTTGTATGAACATGGTAATGTCCTTTTCATGGCCCACTTGGTCTTCCAGATTAATTTGATGCCCATGCTGGATTCGGATATGTGGATAGTAACGGCTAGAGAAGCAGATATTAAGCCTCGCATGGTTCAGTGACGCTTCCTTTCCGATATCTTCAAAACACTCCATAAGTTCTTCTACTTGATCAACAGGGCATTCATCAAGAGCGTCGACGAAAATTGTCAGCGCGTTGCGGCCAAGTCGTGCCAAAGCGCTGCGTAACAAATCTTGGAGCAGCCTGACCTGCCAGGTAGGTTGCTGTTGTTCCAAAATGGCTGTGTACAGTTGATTTAAAGCAGTCTTGTGTTCTGGCTCGTCAAACACTCTGATAAGATCAGGCTGTGCTTGAAGGAGCTGATAAAGGAGAGAACGATACATCCCATGAATAGAGCGCTCTGAAATCTCGCCTCTTGCATTGAAGAAGAACGAGATGGTTATCTTTTGCTTGTTTTTTGTTGAATTATTATAGGCAAAGTTCATAATTGTCGACTTGCCAGTGCCAGGGCCACCCCTTAGCCATAGAAAGCCACGATGTTGGGCAGCTGTTGCAGGATTTAGCCAGTCTAGAAACTTGGGATGCGTCAATAGCCATTCGCAAGTTGCCGTGTAGTTCCGCTTGATATGTAAACGACGTGCATCAATTCGATTGAATTTCAAGGAACTAAAAAGTTTTTGCTGGCGATCTAAAATATTGGTCTCAGTCAGATGTGGCATAAGGCAATCGTCTGATTTTACTAACCGGCAACTGTATCAGCCGACAGCACCACAGCTGTTGGCATTGGTTTGAATCTGACTGAAGGAATGATTAAGAGAAGCTCTTTTGCGTATGCAGCAGCGATGGCAGCAGCCTCCTCTTGCCATTGCTTGTTTTTGTGAGAGTCAGAGTAATCGCATATTCCACGGATAACGAGCCCTGCAAAGCCATCCATCATGCCTGACCCCTCCATCTCGAAGCATAGCGCATTGAGTTCGTGCGTCAGCTCATCTCTAGTCTTGCCATGCTTCATGACTTGGTTTCCAGATGCAATCGTTCCGTAGTGAATCATTGGATTCAAATTGTCTCGTGGCGGTCTTTGCACTAGCCTAGATGTATCGCAAAGCTCACAGTTTTCTGTCGGTCCGTCCTGCGACTCGACATGGTTGTATGTACTGTCAAACAACCGATCCTGCAGCGAGCTGCGACAGCTGTAAGTCACCATTGCTGGATGGCGCTCAAGCATCTCGGAAAGAATCAAGGGAATTTGGCTAGCGGCTAACGCATGCGTTGCGCGGAGTTTCGCGACAGCCGTCAGCCACTCTAATGGCGGCTTGTTTATATTGCTCGTTCGTGTAAAGCGGTCCTCGCTGATGGTCTTTCCCAGGTCGTATTGCAGTACCCCTTCGCCTACAACTACGTCGCCAAGTCGTACGTCCGCTTTGCCAGGGGCGCCGCCACCAATGCCAACCATCAAGCAAAGACGAACGCAAGGAAAAGTTCGGCGCATGTTGCTCGCTACCGTCGCCGCATTGTTGTTGCCATAGTATCCCGACGGAAGACAAGCAATGACGACATTATGCTCAGCAATACCGCCCAACGTATATGTGTTGATATCGTTTTCAGCCCTCGGCAGGTTCTGGTGTATGCTGTCCAACATGGCCGTTGCAGCAGTCATTTCTTTTGGCAGGGCACATATCCAACCAACTGAGTATTCGCCATGCGAAAGGGCGGTCGGGATAGGGCCACTTGGGCCTATCCTGTCATTTAGTCTCTGTCGCTTTGGAACCCTGGCCGCTTGGCCCTCAACATCGTCATTCTCTCGACTGGTGTTGATGCTATTAAAAGCCATCATCTCTGCGTCGGCCTGAGACTGTTCGATACAAGATCAAATACGCTGCTTTTGCTGCCATGGCAGGCTTCGAGACGCGAACGTTGGGGGTTCAGACCAAAAAGTCGTGAGATCAATTCTTGCGGTGAAAGGCAAGCGGCAAATTGGTACAGGGCTGAATAATTTTGCCACACTATGCTCAGCCCCAGAGCAGGCTGCCGCAAGGCAGCACCCCCGTACGGTTGAGCTGCAGGATGCAGGGATTGTTGATGCATCTACGGAGTATGCCCAGCTGATCTGAGGTGTCGCCGACGGCCTTGCACTCCACTCCACTGCCTCATCGAACGAGGACTAAGACACGCAACTACTCACCTACAAGTTAGGCGATAATAGCAGTCTACTGTGTGACGTCTATGGAAATATATTGGCTGTAAGTTGGCATGGAAATTTGTATTTGGTTGAGGAAGAATTGAATGCCGCCTATATACATACAATTGAGAACTTAGCGCCAGTGCTAATCTAGGGTGTCTGGATCTGGTGGTGCTGCGCCTGCTTCGCCAGCTGCGCCATCACTGCCACGATATAGGTAATAGTGCTGGACATGGTTCAGGTCAGCTTTGGGAGCAAACGCCCGAATGAGCATGATTCCAATCATACGACACCAACCGATGCCAACCTCATCGCCATCTAAGTTGGACGGATCATTCCGTCCCAAGCCGGTAGATTGGCTCAGGGACATGGGCCAAATCAGCGGCTTTAATTTGTTCAGCGGGGATCGTGGTATTTTAGGAACTTTAGTTGACTAGTCAGCAAGTGGTGCGTGGCTTTCAGTTATTAATGTCGATTTCCGTAACGCGATAATTAAATACTCAAAGGGCTGCCAGTGCCATTTTGGGCGCAGCATCCTTCCAATGGCCAATCTTGACATTATACATCCTCGGCATATATGTGGCAATGTTGCCACACATTTGCTCAAGTTGGCACTGGTCACCTGCCATCGCATACTGTTTAGCAGTCAAGCTCCGACAAGCAGGACTGGGACCGCGGGGCGATGTCATCACCGAAGAAGAAGCCGAGAGATAGGAGAAATGAAACATTTCTAGGAGTCTCCAAAGCGTCATGCGCAGATTGGACTATCTGAGGCGCTGATATAGCGTCGAAGTGTACCTTGCGCCCGAGACAAGAGATTCTTCGAGTACAGCTCGTCACCGTTATTTCATCCCACAACTCTCGATGTTGTAAGTGTCGCGATCGGCAAGTACGGGAAGTCCAGTTTCTTACCGGAAATAGAGCCAAAGTTACCGGCCCCTGCGCAGGGGTCCAGCGGATTTCGACAACGCGGCTGCTTGTGCAGTGGAATGTGACAACAGTTGATGTGTGTTCTGGACTACACCACCTTCCACGTCGCTCGACATCAGCTGTTCTGAGCAGTAAGCTTTAAAAACAGGGGGAGGAATCGAAATGTGCATAACTACTTCTTTGTATTTAATTACTTACTTCACCTTGTATGTAGCCGCGCAATTGAACTGACAATAAGGCACCTTTGCTTTACGAGTGTTGCCCAATGTAGGGGATAGAATGCAGGTGTCTCTACCATTTCGGACGGGGAATCTTGCCGTTAGCCTTGACAGGCTGAGCTGGAATGCTTCGACATACTGCGCGCCGCCGACTAGCAATCTGCCAGTCTCTACATTATCTTTATCATGCGACTTGCGCGATATCGCCACAAAGCTCGGGTTCTTGATGGAGGACCTGCTGCTACTGCTGATCACATTGACAGTGCAGGCATAATAACTACTCCGTAGATATGGCTGTATTGGTTAGCAGGCAAGCAGGCCATGCTCTAGCGGCGACAGTTAACTAGCGCCGGAACTTTTGGGCCAGTGCCTAGCTGCTACAGCCTTTTGGCCCGCACTAAGGTGAGTGGCCAAAACTGGCTTTGCAACGGCGTGATGGCAAGCCTAATTTAGACACATCAAGAGCGAGCCGATTGTATGGCGTATAAGCCCCGTAAGAGTGGCCAGCATTATGGAAACGAACTACACCATTTCATCCCATATAGCAGCTGTACATAACGGATATCATAAGGAATCTCCGGTGCCATGTGATGCAGAGTGCAATACACTCCTTGTGCTGGCTCACTAATATCCAGTAAATAACAATCTTTAAATATGAAAATTTGCATCCAAAAGATCAATTCACGACGAGTGTAAGGCGACTAGAAGCAACTGCAAGTGGACAAACGTTATTTATTGCCATACGCAATAAAAACACATCCAGTATTCATACCGGTGCCTAACACACTTCAGTGATCGGAAGCTTCACGTCCAGATACATATACAGCGGAGGCAGGACACAGCTATTGACATTTCACATCAACCCATCACGATGAGAGGTGCAGCTGTCCACCGCATTATCTGCCTTAGATGTCGGAAGCTGGTAGAAGCCATGTCAACAGATCATCCGCGAGACTTTGAGTTTTGCAAAATTGGATTCAATTTGTATTATTGCTACAGGTGTGCCAAGGAGGTTGGATGGTGGACTAGAGCCGGAGCGGTTCTGATAGACGAACTGCCTAGGTACAGCTCGAGCGCGAAATCCAGCAGCTGTCAATCAGGCTAACAGATTGAGAAGAAATAAATGTCCCGGTAATTAATATCGAAATGATCAATTTCTCCAGATTGAGTCGAAATTTGGGCAACGGTTACAGAGCCAAGGAGCTGTCTATGGTGTAGGAATATGATGCATGAACAATACATAGAACCAATGTAACGATTGGGAGCGTGAATAACGTGCTTCTTGATCACGACGTGCTCGTTGATGTGCAGTGTTAAAACGGCCGTTCTCCTCTGCATTTTGCTTATTACTACGGATACGGGTCGCGATCCAGGGATTGCTTTGGTCTGATGGTAATGGCAGCGCGACGTGCCATGTAGGAAGACCCCTCTTGTTAGTTAGTCGTCGTTGTCGGCCAGGCACAAACCACCTAGCCTCCATCTTCTGGACAGTGTCAGCCTGATTCGTCTTAGCGGGCTGGCAGCGCAAACATACGTCCGTATTGACCCAAACACGTTCATAATCCGTATCAGGCTTCAAAGCATTTGCCTATTAAGGCAGTTTGGCGGCAAGTGGTGATGCAGCCAGAGCCGGACAATATCACCACTGTACGGAGTACAATGCTCCGTTTCCGGGCCCCAACCAGCATGTACCACAACCATTAGTAGAGTGGAAGTGGACATGATGCAGACCCCACTGTAAACGATGGTAGAAGTCGGCAACTTCTGGCCAGCGTTCAAGTTTGTCGACGCACACCAGCGTCCACTTAACATCTACCAGACGTCCAATTTCGGCCACACCTTCGCAGGGAAACAGAGGCTATAAAATTTTGCAAAGTTAAACGCCACCATTTAGGCAGTGGTGATCTACGAGGCAGAAAAGTACAAATACCCATGATGATTCCAGTTGTTTTTCCTGTTTTCCTTTCTCTCCAGTACAAGAGCTAGCGCTGGCTCTTGCACTCATGCCACGTCCTTTGGTGAGATTACTCCCACTGGGCGTGGTTTCTGAGGTTGCTCTCTATGGTGAGATTACTCCCATTTGAGAGGAGCCTCAGGCCACAGAGGCTACATCCATTGGTGAGATTACTCCCATTTGGTTGCGGCCTCGCGGGCTACTCATGCCACGCCATCTGGTGTGGTTTCTGAGCTTACTCTCTATGGTGAGAATACTCCCATAAGAGGGCGGACTCAGGCCACAGA